>PVJL010001352.1:11952-272580 GCA_004026885.1 Lyroderma lyra | reverse complement strand
ACTTTAGGTTGTTCACATGTGAAATCTCCCAGGGCGCCATTCAGAATCCGTTTACACTAAGTTTATAAGTAATTCTCACAAGTTGTCTAAGCTCTTAGTTATAAAAAGCAACAAACACAATGGAATATTACTCAGCTGTAAGAAAAGATGAAATACTGCCATTTGCAACAAAATGGATGGACCTGGAGATCATCATGCTAAGTGAAATAAGCCAGACAGAAAAAACAAGGAACTGTATGATTTCACTCATATGCGGAATATAAAACTGAAAGCAAAGAAAAAAGAAATGAAGAAACAAATAACCCATGGACACAATCAATAGTTTAATGTTTATTGGGGACGAGTGGGTTAGGGTGGGGAGAAAGGGGAGGGGGTGGGAGAGGAGGGGGGGAAGCTAAATATAAGGTGATGGAAAGAGAAGTCACATTAGGTGGTGAACTTATTATACATCAAGTTGACAATGCACTGTAGAATCATATGCCTGAAACCTATGTAATCCTTGCTAACAGATGTCACCCCAATAAGTCTAACAATAAAAATGAATTTAAAAAAAAAATAAATGGTTTGGGAGACAAGAAAAAAAAATTCAAAAAAATAAAAAGCAACAAATAATTAAATGTGGAAGATACTACAGATAGGTAAATTTACAGCAGCAGGAAATGGCAAATACCAACAAGAGAGGAAACAAGGGGGTTCCCTGGTGGTGTACTGGCTGGGCTTTGGTGCTCTCACCGCCGCAGCCTGGGTTCGATCCCCACTCAGAGAACCAGGCACGAAAAACATAGATAAATAAAAAAAGAGAAGAAAAAGAGGGGAAACAGAAAAACTACTGTAATTGTCCCAAGAGTTCAAAACCAGTCATCTGGGCCCATTGCATAGGGTTAAATAACCCTCGGAGTTTTAAATCTATTCTGGAATGGGCCATTTATTGATATTTCAATGGATGACCCAGAGTATCTAAGAGAAGGTAAAATTATGCTTTGCCTTGTTTAGGAAAGTTGGAATTATATTTGTTTAGGAAAATTTTTTGTCTCACATCACTAAAATTCTAAAGTTTATGACTTAAATGATAAACTTTCAAGTATTGGGAGTTTTAGTTACCTAGAATGACTCATGGTACAGGATTCATAGAAGCCCAGGGAGCAAATTTTCACAGGTGTGTTTGGGGTTTAAATAAGTTGACTTTTGGTACAAATTATACTTCTCATCTTGAGAGGTGTAATTTGGGCCTTCACATAGAACTTTGCAAGTAGCATTAATATGATTCATATACCAATGAGTCACAACCACAGGACCTATTTTTCACTTGGAATTCATGTGGGCTTACAAACAAGTGACAAAACGGATTTGGTGCCTCCTCAAATTAAACAGAAAATTTAGAACTATAACTCAAGGTGTTTGATTTGCTGCAACTATGTGTTTGGTTTGGTTGGTTATTGTCTGGGCTGTTACAATTGCCTGAGTGTAGGGCGCACTGGCCACTGGTCTTTGGCTGCTAAGAATCCAGTTCTCTTCTTACTCGGAGGGAATCCTGATGGAAAGCTGAGCTCTACCTCTCATGTAGAAGCCAGAGGGGCCTAAGCATCTCTCCTAGACCCAAAAGGGCATGAACGTGTGACCCAGAATCGACCCATGATTGAATTTACAGGGAGTGCTAATTTTAGGTGAATTCTGCACTATTTTAATAAGATAGGGAGAGGTGTTAAGATAGAGGAAAAGGACTGCCCTTGGAAAAAAGCAGAGTAAGCCTGTAGGATTGTGTGTGTGTGTGTGTGTGTGTGCGCACACGTGCGTGTATGTGTGTGTGAGAGAGTGTCATACCTGGAGGTGTGGGTGATGATGACCCAAGGAAAATGGAGACAGTATGATCAGAGAGACTCTAGATCTCCCCTAACATTTATATACTAGGGCGAGACCCAGGCTAGATCCAGTGATGCAAAGGGTAAATGTACGTTTGATAATAGTAGTAATAAAAATGCCTTTTTTAATGTCTAAAATGTGTTAAGGAATTAGCATGAATTTCTCTTTAATATTTATTGTTAACACAATGTGGGTCCTGTTCATGTCCCCTTCTTACAACAGCAGTCATGACTGCTATATTGTCAAATCCAGGGGTCATTTTGAAGTTCTCATCTTGATCTTTAGTGGCATAGAAGAACAGATTGATTTATCCCTTCTATGGAAGTTTGCCTACTTTGGTTTCTAGGACACTACTCTTTTAGTAATCCCATCACTGACCGTACTCTGTTTCTTTTGTGGCCTACTCTCTGCTCTCCTCACTTATGTGGGGGTCTCCCATCCTAAGCCCTCACATGTCTGTGGGTGAACCCATAATTTAAAGTATCACTTACACCTTGTTGACGCTCAAACAATAGTAGGAATAACAGATTTATTGAGTAATTTCTATGTTCCAGGTTCTTTGCTAAGTGGCTTACTTGCAGTAACTCATTTAATGCTCAACAAAAAGTGGAAACTCCTGTCAGCAATTTAAAATTTGTAATTTGTTAGGATTTTATTTCTCACTCTAAATAAGTGTTTATTTTTCTACTTAATTTTTATTTGTATTTTTGCATTCTTTTTCTTAAAGAGGGCCCCCATTGTTGTATGATATATTCTGCTTTGATATCATTAGATATCATCAAAATAAGGTGAATCAGATACACTAAAATGAGATTTCCCGGGGTGCCGAATCTTATGTTTTCATCTACAGATGTACTTCCTATTTTTAGTGCTGCTGCAGGATTGGGCCCTGTCATTACAGAAATTTTGATACATTCTCTTTTGTGCAATTCCAGTTATACATGCTTCATTTTAAAGTATAATTACTGAGGGCCTGTAGGTACCAGGCACTAGCCTATGTGCTTCAGGTATAGCAGTGAATAAAATTGGCAAACAAACAAACAAACAAAACAAAACAACCCCACAAAACCTTTGTTCTAATGGAGCTTACATTTTAATGGCAGGAGACATCAAATAAAGTAATAAAACTCAAAAATTAATAGTATGTTATATCGTTAAGTGCTATGGCAAAAAATAAAGTAGGCAATGAGGATGGAGGTTCAGTTTTACAGGGCATGGTTAGGGGAAGCCTCACTGAGAAGGTGACTTTTGAGGAAAGATCCAAAGAATTGAAGGGGGAGAGGGTTCCTTACAGAGGGACAGCACGTGCAGGGACCTGAGGCCAGCATGTGTGTGGAGTAGCTTCTGTGGGGTGAGAAATGTGAGAGCAGTAGGAAAGGAATCAGAGGGGCGAAGTGTCCAGGTTGTACAAGACTGCATTTTTACTCTGGGCAAGATAGGAGCCGTTGGAGAATTATGAACAGAGGGGTGACATGATCTGATGTGTCTTTTAGCATGATCACTGCAGTGGGCTGAGTAGAGACCCCTAAATGATCTTCCCAAGTCTTAATTCCCAGTAGCTGTAAATGAGAACTTACTTGGAAATGGAGTCTTATATCTCAGCATGATATTATGGTGAATTGATGATGGGCCCTAAATCCAAATACTGGTATCTTTATAAGAAGAGGAGTGGACACACAGACACCCAGAGACACCAAGAAGAAGTCAATGTGACAACAGAAGCAGAGATTGGAGTGATGCATTTTCAAGGTCAAGGAATGCCAAGGATTGTCAGAAACCAGCAGAAACTAGGGGAGAGGCACAGATCATCCAGATTCTCCCTCAATCGCCTGCAGCAGTAACCAACCCTGCTAATACCTTGATTTCAGGCTCCTGGCCTCCCAAATTTAGACAATAAATTTTTGTTGTTTTAATCCACTAAGTTTGTGGTAACGTGTTGTGGCAGCGCTGACTAACTAATACGATCTCATTGCCTTCTGTGTGGAGAATTGACTCTCGGGAAAGTAAGGAGGCTGTTTGTGATGATCCGGGTGAGACTGGTGGTGTTTAGACCAGAATGGTGGCAGTGCAGTGGTGAGAAGCAGTAACATCCTGGAGATATTTTAAAGGCAGGGCTGAGAGGATTTGTTAGCAAGTTGGAGGTGGGGTGTAAAAGAAAATTTTGCATAAATGTATCTGGAGGCTCACAAAGAGGTGGACAGTGCTGGTTCTTAAGCAGTTTCTAAAGTAACCACTCAGCTTTGCCAGCTAGTTCCATGTTAAGCTGCTGAAGGAAGTGTTAGAGGGAGGGAGATACAGGCTGGGAGGGAGAAGGGATGCTCCATCGTGTTGACTTCCTCTCCCTTTCAGTGACAGGGAAAGAGTACCTGGTTCTCATTTCCGGCTTTTGCCCACAATCCTAGAACCACTGGGCCACCTCAGAGGTAGAAGCACCTGGTGGCTACGATTCCTTCATCAGAGGTCCAGTCTAGCACTGTGGACCCCTCACAGACTGTAAGTTCAGATGACCCCAATCCTTGTCTCTGATCCCCCAGCGTGAGGGGTGAGGGCTGCTTCCTGTGGCTGACTCCCTCTGTGCCACCTCTGTGGCCCCCTTTTGCCTTTCCAGTTCTCTAGTATCTGGTTAACAATTATTTATATTAAACTCTATGTGTTAAAATAACTTGTAGTTTCTAGTTCCTAAACAGACTCTGACTGACACAGAAAGCATGGGTGACTCCAAGAAAAACCTGAAAAATGGGAAGAGTGGAGTTGCCTTAATTGAGATAGACAAGGCTATGGGAGGAGCAGATTGGGAGTCTGGATTTGGACAAGTTCTGTTTAGGTGACTTTTAAAAAGCATGAGCTATCCAGGGGAGATGTTGAGTGCACTACTGGCTCTGTGAGTTTTGAGTTCCGGGGAGAAGACTGGGCTGGTGATAGTGATGTGGAGCTCACCGACAGCCATAGGCGTTTAAAGCCATGAGCCTGCAAGCCTGTCTGAGACATTCAGGGTCTTATTTTTCTTTTTAATTCTAGTGTCTTAGCACAGATTTTGGTATAGAGACTTCATAAATATTTGTTGAATGAAAGACACATGGACAAAAGAATCAGTGATTAGTTGAGTAGTCGTGCTTGAAATAGTAAACTGTTTTGAAAACGAGAGGAAGTTTCCTAGGGAGCTAATAAGACATAAAAGAACACAGATGGATCTTCACAATCAAGCCAGATGCAGAAACCAGGGTGACCAGGCTGCAAAGAGGGCATTTGCCCATAACAGCAAGGATCCCCTTGCAATTGTTTGGAACCCAAGGCCTGGTATCTCTCCGTCCAAAACCAGTATTTGGAAAAGGAGACTCCAGTTCCTAGCAGTTGAACATGAACATCCCCTCTCCGGGCTTCCTTATGAATAGCACTTGGCCTTTTCGTTTAGTGTTTCTTTCCTTTATTCACCCTGGCCTTACACTTACCACCAGCTTCAAGTTTCCATGAATTATTAATTCTTCATCTGTTGTAGTCTTTTATCTTGGGAGCAGGACTTCCCGGGGTTAGTCTCACCTTTGGTCTGGTTGAACGATGGCAGGTAAGGCCCTTCCTCCTGTGGCCAGGAGCTGAGTAAGTGAAAAATAATGCCTGGGCCCTGGTGTCCCAGGTGGCCGCTTAGGGCTGGCCCAGGCCGAGGGCTGCAGGTGTCAGGTGGCTATCACGATTCTGCTTTTTTGCTTGTTTGTTGCAGCAGCATCGGAGGTGAGCAGTGAAAGCACCGAAGGAAACAAAACGGGGTAAGAGAAAGAATCCCCAATGCCATGTCCTTACACCTTAAAGAGCTAGACCGCAGACTGCTGATGTGCAGAAGTTGGGCTTGATCTTTCTGAATGCCTTATTTGTTTTCATCCCAAAGAAGGATATTCCTTTTTAAAAATCACGTAGCTACATCTGTAAATCATGTGGTCATGATTATGTTAGCTGCCTCCCAAGATGCGTTAAAATTAGTGAGGTTTAAGTAGCTTTGATGTAAGATACAATGAAACCTTCTTGCTTTGCACTCCCTTCCACCACGTTTACATCTTTTTAAACATGTTCTTGCCAAAAAGCAGTGGTGAGTTTTAGTGCAACTATGTGTGTGTAGTAAATATGGGATTTTTGTCTTCTGATCAGGTCCTTTGATAAATCAGTGCATGCTGCGCTCTCTTGACGTGCCTCTCCTCTCCCTTCCCTGCCTCTCTGCTGTGAGACCGTCCCGCCTGAGCAGCCCAGTCCAAGAGAGAGCCGTGGTACCGGTGGAGGCCACAGACAGGCCCTGCTGAGCGGGAAGGCTGATAGTAGGCAGGCCGCTCAGTTGCTTAGATTTCCTTCTTGCTCTTCAGAGCGCAGAGGAAATAACCTACCTGCTCGCCCCCCTCCCGCCCCCCCCCCCCCCCCCCCCCCCCCCCCCCCCCCCCCCCCCGCCATGGTCCAACGTTGTTTAGCATGCAATCAGTCCTTGACATTCTGGGAAAATTTCAGGGTTCCGAGTCTGGGCAGGCAGTGGGAGGAAAGGGGTCTTCTCTCCTTTTGGGCCCGCAAGAGGCCGAGCGCCCCTCCCTTCTTCCTGGTCTCCCAAGGCTGGCATTGCGGGGGGACAGATGGCTGCTGGGAGGCCAAGTCAGTGTGATTTGGAGATGGCGATACGATTGCAAAGCTTAGGGTGTCTGAGAGAGACCAGAGAGGCATGTCTCTTCCTTCCCGCCTTCTAATCACTGCTCTGCGATTGATTTATGCCATTCCGCTGGCTGTGAAGCCGGGCTGGGAGAGCGTTCACTGGCAGTCTGTCTTCAGGCAGCAGATAAGGGAGATCGAAGAGCGGCTAATCAGGAGGCATTTAAGGAACATTGCTTGCTTTCCAAACATTCTGTTTTAGGGCTTACACAGCCCACTGACAGGCACCATTTCTCTTTTTAAAGGGTTACATTATGATTTTTCAGTTGACTACAGAGCGTATGATCACAGATGCATCAGTGTGTTCACCTTCGGTAATGAGAAAACTGGTAGTTGGGGTGACCCCCTTTCCTCATGGCCAGGCAAAACTGGGGCCGCGCGAGCACAGTTTCCTCCGAGGCAGTGGGCCTTGCGAGGGCCCGGAGCGGTGCTGGACTGCTGCTGGCGCTGCCGGGAGGGGTCGCGCCAGGGGAAGGCAGATGCCCCTCAGGGGCACAGGAACTGAGTGCTTTGGTCCCCCTGCCCCAGCCTGTCCCCAGACGCTCGGGGGCGGTTTCTTCTGCTTTGGGAGTAACTAGCTAGTGTTGTCAAGCCCTCGGTTAGAAAGGTGAAGAATGCTTTCTGGGAGGACGTCGAGGCAGGCAGGTGACCCTCGGTGGGATCGAAAGGCTTTGCTTTCCTTTTCTAACCAGATGAAAACCGTCGTTCTCCATGTGACATCAAACCCCCTGTGTAAAGAGTGAGAAACGAATCGTTAGGATAAGGCAGTTTGGTGTGGAAAAGGCCATGTATTTTTGTATCTTGGCTCTGACACATGGCTTGGGTATATATATATTTTTTAATTCATTTTTATTGTTAGACTTATTGGGGTGACATCTGTCAGCAAGGATTACATAGGTTTCAGGCATACAATTCTACAGTGCATTGTCAGCTTGTTGTATAATAAGTTCACCACCTAATGTGTTGGGTATATTTTTAATGAAAAACACTTCCTGTAGTACATTTAAATATCTTTGATCGGCTTTGCTTCGGTAATGACCTTGGGCTCAGCCAGAATCTTTCGCTAGATTGTGAATAGGTATTTTCTTAGACTTGTTGCCAAATATATCCTTTAATGTGAAAACAGGAAATAATAGGACAAGTTGATCAGATATTAAGATATATACATAGAGAAAAACAAAAAGAAAATAGTGGTGCGAAAAATTCATGACAGAAATCATTAATAGTCCCCCAATCTTCTATATACATCCAAACCCATAATTCTTTAAAAAAAAATGTTTAAAAAAATCAGTAATTGGGAAACAGCAGTTTTTTTTTTACCATTAATGGGCCCAGTGTACATTGTTAGTGGCCTTGGGCTTGTGGGTAGGAGTTACTGCAGGGTTGGGTTAGTTTATAGATACAGTGAGCTTGGAAAGAGAAGTATTGGGATAGAGGCTTTGGGCTCATCAATTGGCTGGTCCAGGACCCTGAGACTGGCTGATTCTCCTGGTGAGGAAGGAGACCTAAATTGATTTTAGGGACATTACCAGCCTGTCCACACCCCATCATTCCCCATCTCTCTGCCTCTGCCTCTGTCTCTGCCTCTTAGTTTCAGTTGCTCTCTCTGTGTTTCTTTCCTTCTCTTATTTGGTTCTGTTTTGTACCTTTCCTTCTATCCATAAACTTTGCAAAATACTATATATAATTACACACACACACAGAGTGAAAAAATGTCTGAAAATATCCACCCCTGACATTTTAACAATTATCTCTGAATGAGGATGATGCATGATTTTAATTTCTCCTGCATGCATGTCAGTATTTTTCCATTTTTTGTGAGTATATAGTTCATTATGAGAAATTTTGTTTTGTTTTTTTTTTTGTTTTTTTTTGTAGTATGTGGGTAGTTCCCTGGTTGGGAATCGAACCCAGGCCGCAGCGTTGACAGCGCCAGTGCCGAAGCCTTAAGCCACTACACCACCAGGGAACTCCCAAGAGAAATTTTTTAATAGAAAAGAGAAATAAGATACTGAGTTATAGTCTCACAGAAAATAAAATTAAAAGGCAGCTTTCCTTGCAACGTGAAAATAGTTTACACAGATGCTTCCCTGTCTTGACTGTAATATCTGTTGCGGGTAGGGGCAGCATTTTGTTCCCTGTCATTTCCTCCTGCCTGGCATATTGGCTTTCACACAGTGGGCTTTGATACATGTTTGTGGAATGAATAATTAGAGAGGGATCTATGGTGCAAAGAAAGTGATTTTGAAGAAGGCATCTGTTCAGTGTTCAAATGATATATCAAAGATTCAGTCTATTTGACATTAAGTAAAGAGGACAATGGATTGGAACTAAATGCTCTGATGGCTATAACTTAGGCAGGCTCTAATAAAACTCTCATTTTAAACCCTAGTAATTTTTCATTATAGAGAATATTATTAGACAGGGATCCAGCAGTGGTTGTCTCTATGGAAAAATAAATCTGGCATAGATTTTTTAAACACGAGAGTCCTTTGTGGGAATCTAAATGCTGGTATTTGATCACTCACTAAAAATATCTATAACAGTAATTGTGGGACATGGGGGTAGCTCCTTCTCTCTGTGTTTGATGAGCCTGTTTCTTAGGGGAAATATTAATGGATTTATCTGGTGCCAAACCTACGTATGGAGGGAGGAACCTGACCTTACAGTATCCTCATTCCACATAACTTGGGTGTTCAGCCAGCTAGGACTCGAGGTGTCTGCCTCGCTCAGCAAAGTGCCCTTGTAGGCAGCTTCCAAGCTCTCTGGTGGCAGCTGCCTGCAAGTGTCTGAAGATGACAAAAGTTGGGCAAGTTAGAAACACTAAGCTGCTTCAAACAGGAGATTCACCCAGACTACAGCTTTGATGGGAGAATTAAAGCTCTCTCAAAGAAATCTTTCCAGAAACTTGGATTCCAAAGCAGAACACTCTGGGACTTCAGTGGCGGAAAATCCACAACCACAGTCTCTCTCCCCAAATCACTTATCTGGTTGTCACGTCTCCTCAGAACTCAGTTCTGTCACTCTGATGTTTTTTAGAATATTTTCTGCTGAGCGAGTTGCTTAGAAAAAAAATGAAGCCATCAGTAATAGTTAACAGAGCTTGTACTGGTGATGATTATTTAAGGACTTGAGCAATTTCTGCTTATGGAGTAGTCACTTTATTTATTTGGCAGGATGAAAACAACCTTGTGAGCAGGTAATCTTTATTTATTTTGGTCTTACAAGAAGAACTTCATTATTATTATGTTTTTTGCAGAGTGAGGCCAAAGCCAATGTATTTCTCAATGTCAAATTAATGTGAAATTTCAACAAGGGCATTTCTCAAACACATTTAATGCTCAGCATCAACTAAACTGCATTTCCTTTTATGTGGGGATTCCGTGGGCTGCTGTAAGTCTATAAGTTGTTGTGTCTAAGATCTCATTGGCACTCATGGAAATATAACTCTTAGTAGATCGTCTTCCTTCAAAAGATAGATGCCTGCCGGCTATGGATGGGAGTCCTTGTGCGTCCCTGCTGCCACCCCTTGTGTGCCTACTGTACCTGCCACTTCTGCCTTTCAGGCCCATTTGAAAAATCAGAGTGCTCAGAATATAGTCAGATGATCCCAGGGATGCCCTGACCTTCCAAAGCCTCTGTGGTCACTCCTGGCCAGCTGCAAACTGAAAAGACATCCATTCATCTTCCCTGCCTCCCACATTCTTCCTGTTTCTCCTCATTCAGGTATAAGTTTGCTAAAATGGTTAAAGAGTAAGTAAAAACAGTACTGCTTCCTGTGCAGAAATTACATGCTTGCTTTGATGAATGCCACTTCTTTATTAGATGCTTTGCTGCATGTTTTATTATCTTTGCAGTCTGCTGAATCACCTGGATTGGATACAGGGAGGAATTTGTTTTTAATGTAATTTTATGCTCAGCTTATAGATTTGATGCCTATGTTTTTGTCATTATTTCTGCATTATTTTAAAACTCTATTAATACTTTAATTAGGATTTTCTTTGTTTTTATAGCCTAAGGCTATTTGATGGGCAGGCAGAGTTTTATAAATTAAATAAATAGATATGGTTTACTTACAGAGAAAAAATAATCAGAAAAAGGGAATGTAAACTATTTGCGGGAATGACTATAAGCAGTTCCCTAATTTAAACAAAGATCTGCCCACAGCACAGAGCTTTGGAGAATTGGGAGGACCATGGCTTCCTGAAATAATGGTGCCCTCTGCACCACCCTCCTGTGTCTCAGATACAAGAAAGCTTTGCACCATCCTGGGTATTTGATATGAAAAAGGAATAAAAAGTACAAAATCCTGAAGAACTGTGGATGCAATATGAGTATTGACTCTTGCTAACTGGTTTGTAAAGTTGGGCAAGTTATTTACTTTGTCTGAGCCTCAACTTGGAAGGTGTCCAGTTCTACTTTTCTTGTCTATATAGGGTCTTTGTATGGCAGAAATGGCATAATGGATATAAACTACTTGTTAAACTGTAAAGCATTGTGCATACAGAAGGCAGCAGCCATGTGGAGGCAGCTCCTGGGTCAAATACAAGTACTGCACACCTATTTTTGGGACCTGAACTGTACTTTTAAAAATAGAGCTAACATTTAAAAATAGAACAATTTACATCACATTTTGGATTTCTGGCTTCTCTTGGAAAACCATGCCAGGTAGCAACCTGGGCCCCATTTCTGTGTGGCTAAATTTTGGCAGTCCCTTTAGATGGGCCACATGTTTTTTTCAGATCCCTCAGTCTCCACCATTCCCTGACAACACTGACAATGTGAGTGGTCACTTTCATCATTCATGTGGCCTAACTTGCTCCCATGTATGTTAGAGTTCATGGCACTTGAGGAAGATGTTAGGCTGCTTTGATTTTTTGGCAAAAACTGTTGGATTTGGATGTGAAGATCAAAGTATAAGCCCTAGCTCTGGCATTTTTCAGCAGAGGCAACTTGAACAAGTCACTTCACCTTTTTTTGAGTCTCCTTCTTCATATGTAAACAGGAAATATAGTAGCTGGCTCATAAGGTTTTGGAAAGGTTTCACGCATGGTAAGAACCTCTACTTACAGAGTAAGCAACACACATATATATGTATTAGTAGATATACAGTAATGTATTACCACAATGATGTGTTGTATAACAAATAACCACAAATATCCCAGTGGCCTACAGCAATAAGCACTTATTTTTGCTTATGATTTCACAAGATGGATGGGTGACATTTCTCATCTTGGCTGAGCTCCCTTACACGTGGGGGCCCTTGGCTGAGACAACAGTGCCAACTCAGCTCTGTTGCATGCAGCTCATCCTCCAGCAGGCTAGCCTGGGCTTGTTCTTATTCCAAAGACAGAGGAATGAGAGAGAAAGCAAAAATGTTCTAGTGCTTTTACAAGCCTTTGCTTGCATTTTATTTGTTAACATTCCATTGACCACAGTAAATCTCATTGCTGAACCCAGAGTCTTCAAGGGTTGGACAGAAAGCCCCACCCACAGTGGATAGGCACTGCCAAGCTATATAGAAAAGAGATCCAGGGAGGAGTAAGGATTTGAAACCATTTTTGCGATCAGTCTGCCACAGTAGTGTCAATGTAAGAATGTCCAAACCTGATTATTTTTATAAAAGTTGGTTAGAGTTTATTTGAACCTGGAAGCAAAATCTTAACAGACAGAGAAAATTGCTTCCCAGAATGACAGTTTGCAGTTTCTTTTATACATTTGGAATTAAGGAGGCAATATATGGAAGATTATATGAACGTGGGAGAAAGCAAGGCAGGAGAATCTATTGGAAGGTTGCTTTCCTCACATAGTAATTTAGGGACCCTGGCATCTTTCATTCTCTAGTTTCATCATCATCTAGGTACCATCATTGTTACCATTGTCAATCCCAGAATAAAAGCGGTTGACAGACTTCTTAAAGGGCCAGCTAGTGAGTATTTTAGGCTTTGGGGGCCACGTGATCTCTCTCTCAACTACTCAACACTTAACCTTAATACAAAACCAGCCATAGACAACATGTGAAAGCATGGCATGGCTGTGTTCGATAAAACTTTATTTTGAAAAACAGAAAAGCCAAATTTGTCCAATGAGTCATAGTTTTCTAACCACTTCCCTAGAGCTACAGGCCTGATAGATATTGGGTGAACCTTGTAAGTTAACATAGAGAACAGTTTTATTAAATATTTCACCCACAGGGTAAGTGGAACTTCCAGCTTTCCATTCTACCGTACCTATTTCTTTGCTATCTGGTGCTAAACCACTAAGCTAATTCTCATAGACACAGTTTTCAGACGGCAGCTCCTCACTTTAAGATATCAATTTATGCATCAGTCAGGGTAGCTCCAAAACAAAACAAAACAAACAAACAAATAAGACTCCAAATGTATTATGGTGCAATCATAACAGAAAAGTACATAGATTACAATTAAGGCAGGTATTCCTGGTAGATGTGTGACTCTCCTTTACGTGGAAATTTAGGAGTGTGAAATCTCTTCCTTTCCCTCTTGGGGCTTTGCCATCCTCTCATTTTGACCTACACCTACTAGATAGAAGCAAAAAGAGCAGGGAGGAAACACATCTGCTTCTTAAAAATTTTGGTCATAAACATCACACATTACTTCTTTTCCATTGGAGATGATGTAAACACTTGTATGGCCACATGTAACTGTGATAGAGGCTGGAAAATCAGTCTCATCAGGTAACCAGCTGCAATCACATTACCATAAGGCTGGGCAATTAACTTTGCGAACTTGCCACTGTGCGCTTACATTGGCAGCACTGTACAAAAACACTTTGTAAGGTTTCATAATCTTGGTATATGTATGTCTCACAGCTGTGTTCTTGCCATTGTGTGGCAGTGTCTTGCTGAGTGGCGTTCGTTATTATTGTTGCGTATTTTTGTGTGCTATCATGAGAATGTCAAAACTTGAATTAGAGCGACAAACATTAAATTTCTTGTTAAACTTGGCAAGTGAAAGTGAAATCAGGGACATGTTAGTCCAAGTTTATGAGGATAATGCCATGAAGAAAATGGCAGTGTACAAATGGATTGAACATTTTTCTGAGAAGAGAGAAAGCATCATTGATGAAGAGAGGGCAGGGGAGCCAGCACTGAGCAGAACTGATGAAAACATTACAAAAATGGTTAAATTGTATGTCAAAATCATTGATTGACTGTGAGAAGCATAGAATACCAAGCAAACATTGATAGAGGAACAGTTAGGAAAATCTTAACTGAAAATCTTGGCATGAGAAAGGTGTGTGCAAAATTGGTCCTAAAGGAGCTCATTGTTGAACAAAAGCAAAGGAGAGTTGAAGTTTGCTAAGACTTTTTGGAGAGGCAAGACAATGTTTTTGGCCATGTTATCACTGGTTATGAAACATGGGTGTACCAGGACGACCCTGAAACAAATTGTCAAAGTATATAGTGGAAATCAGCCAATTCTCCATGACCAAAATCTTCCATTCAGTCTAAATCAAAAGTCAAAAAATTGTTGCTAAAATTTTTTCTTATCAGAGGGATTGCTCATTATGAATTTGTACCAACTGGACAAATAGTCAACCAAGTTTACCATTTGGAAGTGCTGAAAAGGCTGCATGAAAATGTTAGATGAAAATTACCTGAACTTTTTGTCAACAACTCATGGCTCTTGTATCACGGCAATATATCAGCTTACATGGTACTGTCTGTGAGGAAGTTTTTAACCAGTACACAAATAAGGGTATTGGAATACCCTCCCTACTCACCTGATCTGCCCTCCAATGACTTTTTTGTTTACCCAAAGATAAAGGAAATATTGAAAGGAAGACATTTTGATGACATTCAGGACATCAAGGTTATACGATGACAGCTCTGATGGCCATTCCAGAAAAAGAGTTCCGAAATTGCTTTAAAGAGTGGGCTAGGCACTGGCATTGGTGCACAGCTTCCTAAGGGGAGTATTTCTAAGGTGACTATAGTGATATTCAGCAATGAGGTGTGTAGCACTTTTTCTAGAATGAGTTTGTGAACTTAATTATTAGACCTTGTATGCAAAGAAGGAATGGCTTTGGATGTACAGTAGTATTCTTTAACTCTTAGAGTATGATTATTAGAACACAAATATCCCAATGCCTAACACAGTGTCAGGTATGGAGTAAATATTTGACAAATATTTATGAATGGAAGGAAGAAGGGAGGAAGGGGTACGAGTTCATGTGTATGATTGCCCATTTGCAAATAGACGGGCCTGTCTATACAGGACTATACTTCCCCATTTGACATCATGGTTTAATCTTTCCAGTACTAAGTAATTATTTGTGTCCCTTGGATTCTGTAATTGGTATACTACAACTGTACACATGTCCTCTTTGACTTTTATAGATCTCAGCAGAAGAGAATTAAACATTATTCATTTTACTTACATAATTAACTCATTCATCTTGTCACTTAAGTGTAAGACAATGGAAAGAAATTATGAAGAAGCAATATAAGAGCAACTGAAACACAATCTCCTTGAGTATTTAGGGTCAGAGTCATCAGAAATTCACAGAATAGAGAGTGTGCCCCTCCCACCTTCAAAGTATATATACATACACTTTATGAAGGTCGCCTTCATCACAGGACTTTGAAGTAATGCAAATGACATTGTCATGGTACTGCCTGTGTCTGACCAAGGGCGAGGCCTCTGAGCATTACCTCCTTGGATGCACATATGGCACTTCTCTGCTCTATCACCTCTTGCTTACTGTGTGGAGCATTGTATGGTGGAACCTCAAAAGATCCTGGCATATTCACCATTGAGGACAGTGCTAAGGGATGGAGAGATTGAGAAAGAGATCCTTGGCACAGTGCAGAACACAATTAATGCAGGAAGGGAAGAGAGGCTGGAAAGAAACACTTCCCAATTCATTTTATGAGGCCAGCACTACCCTGATACCAAAACTAGATAAAGGCCATATAAGAAAACTACAGACCAATATCCTTATGAATACCACCTCCCACACACAAACATTAACACATCAAATCCAGCAATATAAAGAAATACTACAACAGGAACCACTACGGAAGACGGTGTGGAGGTTCCTCAGAAAATTGGGAATGGAGTTACCATATGACCCAGCAATCCCCCTTCTGGGGATCTACCCCAAAATCTTGAAAACCTTAGTCTACAAAGACTTATGTATCCCAATGTTCATTGCAGCACTGTTCACAGTGGCCAAAACATGGGAACAACCAAAGTGCCCTGTGACAGATGACTGGATAAAGGAGCTGTGGCACATATACACAATGGAATATTACTCAGCTGTAAAAAAAGATGAAATACGGCCATTTGCAACAAAATGGATGGACCTGGAGATCATCATGCTTAGTGAAATAAGCCAGACAGAAAAAACCAAAAATTGTATGACTTCACTCATATGCGGAATATAAAACTGAAAGCAACAAAGAAAAAACAAACAAACAAACAAACAAAAAGTCATGGACACAATCAATAGTTTAAGGGTTATTTAGGGACAAGGAGGGAAGGGGTGGGAATAGAGGGAGGGGGAGGGAGAGGAGAGAGGGGGAGCCAAATATATGGTGATGGAAAGAGAACTGACACTGAGTGATGAACATATAATGCAACAAATAGATGATGCACTGTAGAACTGCACACCTGGAACCTATGTAATTCTTGATAACCAATGTCACCCCAATAAGTCTAACAATAAAAATATTTTTATTAAAAAAAAAAAGAAATACTACAGCAGGAGCAAGTGGAGTTGATCATGGGAATGCAAGGCTGGTTTGATATTTGAAAATCAATCAATATAATCCAATCTATTAAATAGTCTACAGGAGAAAAAGCACACAATCATATCAGTTAATGCAGAAAAATAATTTGAAAGCTATTTAATATTGATTCATGATAAAAATTTGCAACAAACTTGGAATAGAGGGGAATTTCCTCGATCTGATAAAGGGCAGATACAAAAGCCTTGAATGTGGCAAAAGGTGTGATGCCTACTTAGATGCCAGGCAACATCGCCTGATAATTGCTTTCCTCATCCTAGCATGGTTCAGAATGAAAATCCCAGGCAACACCATTTACCAAGTGGTGCTTATTAGTTCTGACAATCCAGAAACCAGCAGTTGGTGAGAACATACATGCAGCAAAAACTGAGCTCTGCTTTTTGTGTAGTGTAGCTCTGGCATTGGGACAGGGTGTTTTGCTATGACGGTGACATTGTGCAGGAACAGGAGGGTTAAAAGAACATTAGAATGGTGGAGAAGCAATTTGCTGAGCAAGGATAGAGGTTCTGAGAACAAGGCTGTGTGGCAGGAAGCTGGCAGTTCAGCTGAGCCTGGGTGCCTCCTGGGAACCAGAGCCAGCAATCAGCCTCATGCAGGAACACAGCAGGGATCTAGAAATGAGATTTCTGAAAGTCAGGAAGGAGTTGGCAGTTGAGTCAGAGCTGCAGAACCAGCTGGAACGCAAACCTTTAGCTATCAGCACCAAGCAACAAAGCTGCAAGTAAAGGCTCACTAAAGAGATCAGGAAGAATTTTTTTTTTTAATGAAGGGATTCAGAAATAAAAGGTTTTGCTTAATTGATATTGCAGCTTGCCAGAGATTCTAAACAGCAGAGTCATAAGAGAAATATCTCCTAAAGTTTATTCTCTCACGCAGATAGGTGCACTTGAATCTGTAGTCAGGCCCTTTTGATTTTAGCTTATTTCTTACTTTTGGAACTTCTGACTTTCCCAGACTCTTTCATTGGAAGTTTGGTCTCTCAGTCAGTTGAGGCAGAAAAAAATGAAAAGTTCAACAATAGACAAAGTTGGAAGTGTACTTTTGAGGGTTCTAATATTCAGCACATACTCCAGGATGGTTATGTGACATCTTTTTTTGCACTGGAATTGCTAATGATATACATCACTTTCACTGCTCAAAGACTGTATTGGGTAAAGCGAGGATGACCTGTAGCTCTTCTGATTCTCAAGATGCTCTAAGCCTAGAAAAGTGTAGAATGTTGCAAAGGAAAAGAAGTGGTATGGGAAAGTCAGCTCTTCTGAAGGAGAAAAATCACTGGAGCTCTTGGTGGCCCACAAAAGAGCTCTAAATCCTTACTTGGTAGACTAACCAGGTGTACCATTTTAAATAGGACAGAAAACAATGGTACTATCTGTTTCAAATGGTACGCATGATCAGCCCAGTCTCACTGGGCTAAATTCAAGGTGTCAGTTGGCTGACTGTACGTACCGTTTGAAATGGGACAGTGCTGTTGTTTTCTGTCCCATATAAAATGGTACCTCTGGTCAGCCTATTATTTGGGAATCACAGCCTTCAAGGAAGCGCGGTGTGGTGGAGAGCACTCAGTCAAGGGTCAGACCAGCTGAGTTCTGAACCACATTTAGTGGTTATGATGGGCTCTCGAGTCAGGAAGTCTGGGTACAAAGGACAGATCTGATATTTGCTCATTGTGTGACCTTGGGCAACTTAGTTCACCTCCCTGTGCTTCATTTTCCTCGTCTATATAAAAAAAAAGATGGTACCCATATCTACCTTGAAGAGCTGTAGTGAGGAGTTACTATTGCATGCATGTTTCTGGAACCATACCTGCTTGTAAGGAATGCTATGGAAGTGTTTGCTATTATTTTATACTACCTGGGGCCTAGGGCAATTACCTCTGTGGTTTTGGTTTTCTCAGCTGTAAAGCTAGAGGGCTGGGTTAGGCCATATTTCTCAAAATGTGGTCTGGAGACTTCTAACATCACAGTAACACAGGCTATCAGTATAAAAAAAATCTCTTAGAGTGTGGCCTGGAAAAGGGCTTTTAAATATGCTTTCAAAGTGATTCTTTGGCATGTTTATTTCATTGTAGCAGTACCTATGTAATTAAATAAGCAACAGTTGGCCTTGAGCTGCTTTGGGAGAAAGAAGAAATTATGCCCTGAAGGTACTCACCCTCTGACCAGGGAGTGGGAAGCTGAGGCAGAGCTGGGCACAAGGCTACACCTGCCCCTGCTTCCTGCAGAGTGAGAATCATGGCTGGAGATGGATGAGCAGTCTTTCTCAAGAATGTCCAGAATGATCATGGAATTTCCCAATGGAAGTCCCTTGCCAAGTTGTATGGCCTCGAGTGAGCCCTTGAATCTTTGTGACAGTAGGCATTAAAACAAGTCACTTGGAAATCGGAACTAATTGCTCCATCTTCTGTGCCCGCAGCCACATTATTTCTATCCTATTGTAATGTGCTTCCTACTGTATTACAGCAAGTACCTGCTCTCCTGGAAATGATGACCTTCCCAAATTCAGGCCAGTCAATGCCTCATTCATCTTGGTATTTCTCTCTCTCTCCTCCTCCCTTGCCCTAGCATTTAGCACAGCGATTTGCATGTGATTGTCCTTTTATAAATGTTTGTGGAATGAATTAGCAGAGGATCCAGTTTGGACTGCGTCCCCGGGATGGAATTTATAAGTCGGTGATCCCAGAGCGTGAACTGTAACCGATGAGACCCACTGACACAAAGGCAGTGGAAAAACCCTGCCTCCATCACAAAGGCCTCTGCAATATTAATACAGTGGAAGATATAAATCTTAATTAGTAGCAGGAAGTGATGATGTATCAAGGTTCTCAAAATGTCAGCTGGTGGTTGGGCAATCAATGCGTTTATATCCACTAAACATGGCACCGTGATACTGAAACCAATACTGCTAATTAAAGGTGCAGTGACAATCAGCCAGATCACTGTTAATTGATTCTTAATACTTCGATTACTTGTTTTCAATGCCAGTTGAATTTAATCAAGAGGGGTCAGAGAATACTACAAGGCTTAAAATTTTAAAAAGGTTTGCATATATTGACTTTTAGGCACATCTTTTTCAAAATCCACGTGAAAGAATACCTATATTTATATATACTTTACTCGATCATTAAAGCTTTTGGAAAGTGAAGATAATTCTTGATGACAAATATATATAAATATTTCGTGCATAAGAGGAACATGTTGTATTGCTCCTTTGACTTTTGTTCTTTCACTAGTAGGATTTTACATACCATCTTAAGATACCCCAAATTCTCCTTTTTAAAATGTAGACTGGAAAGAGATGAGGAAAGGGGGAAGAAACAAATAGAAAGATTCCTATTTCTAGTACAACTTTGTAATATTGCAAATAGGAACCAAATTGCCCTCCCGGTGTAAGCCACTTATTTATTTAATCTTTTCCATCATTTTTGTGCTGAAAAATTCTAGATTCTTGAGCTTGTTCAAGAACTTATTCTCTATGACTTTAATTTTGTGGCTCTCTTTTAAGCTCACAATAAATATAATTAAATAGAGTTTATGATACCGAGTACTTTTTCCAAAGGGAACTTGTTTCACTGGAATCTGTCCTCCTCCCCTTTCTTTCAGTGTAAAGATGAATTGTGTGGGAGCCATAGGTTCTGTTCATTCTTCCTCAGCAGCACACGTCTCTCTGTGTGTGTATGTGTGTGTGTGTACGGTCTTCTCTCAAAAGACCAAACTTCAGCAACTATCAGTAAGAGGTGTCTGAACTCTCCTTCTGAGCTTGGACTTGGGGCTCTGGGAAGCTGGCTTGATGGAGAAAATGGAATGGGGTTGTTGGGAAAACATGGCCTAGAGCAGCCTGGGATGGTTTTGAATGTGGACCCACACAAATTCTTAAAACATTGTGAGATTTTTTTTTTTTTGCAACCTATTTTTAAAGCTCATCAGCTACTGTTAGTGTAGTGGCCCAAGACAATTCTTCTAACACAGCCCAGGGAAGTCAAAAGGTTGGACACTGCTGGCCTAAGCAGGGGAAACTTACAGGCCATTTGGTCCAATCTCTTCTAGTAGACATCTTTGTTTTGCTCATCCAGCATCCTTTCACTGTTCTCCTGGGAGTAGAAGTCCCATTTTCTATGGGGAGCCCATTCCATGTGACTTGAATGAAGCACACCCTTCCCCCATCTCACAGGAGTAGGTGTTGACTCAGGCCTGGCCAATCAGAGAACTCCATTTCCTGATTCATAGTGATTGGTTCAGGGTTGGACATATGACCCAGATTCTTAATTAGAATTTTTGCCACCAGGTTGAGATTACTCCTTTTACCCAACTTGCAGCCCACCACTCCCCCTCTCCCTGACACTACAGTGATCTTTCTAAACCACTAAGATAGGAATATGTTATTGTGCTCTTTCTGGTACATCTTTGAGGATGCTCACATTGTCTATGCTATAAAGCTGAGACTTCCCAGCATGGCATATGAGAGCCTTTAGAATTTGGTCTGCCTGTGTCTCCACACTCCTACCTCTGCTTCTCTTTGATAGGGAGAGGGCTGTCTGGAAATTATCCAGCCATGTAATATAAAATAGAGGCATTTATGGCTGGATTTTTTCTGGACAGCCCTAGGTTGCTCCCATTATGCTAAAGTACTTGTGGTTCCCCAAACATGGCATGCCATTTTATGCTTCCTTCTTTTGCCATCTAGAATTCCCTCTGTCTGGAAGGCTTTCCGTGTCCTATGCAAACTTTGGGCTTTCATTTGTCCTTCAATATTGGCCTAATGGAATAAATCAACCCAGTCATCATCCCTTTCCCTGATGGGGCTAGGTAGCTAATTTGAATTCCAGTGACTTCCCTGAGATGACTTGGCAAGTAGCCAGGAGTAGAACCCAAGTCTCTTGACTTTTTATCTGGTGCTCTTTTTCTGTCCCACAATGATTTTGACCTGGAAAGGGTTTGGTGGGCCAGGCCCTTAATTCTGCACCTTTTACAAATGCACATCAGCTCCACAGGATCTGTACCACAAATAATCCCCACTGTGGATCTGGGATGGGAGCAGCAGACTTCACTGAACAGGATTTTTAACGTACCACCAATTATGTGCTCTCATTCAGGTTACGCTAATGCTAGAAAATGCACAGTGCTCCTCATTCTTCTCTAATCTGTTGCATATATAGTGGTAGCTCTGGGCTCTAAGCAGCTGGCCTGCTAACTGCATAGTAAATAATAGTAAACATCCTGCAAGTCTTAGTGAACTACTTGAATTAAATCATTTCTGTAAAATCAAGATACTATTGCTGTTATTAATAGTATCAGCCATTGTGGACATGTCCCTGGGCCCCATTTTGGCCCAATTAAATAAGAATTGCTGAAGCAGAAGCCAGGTCTTGTGTTTTTAAAAGCTCCTGTGGTGATTGCAAGGTGCAGCCAAGGTTGAGAACCACTGGGCTTGTCACTTTTTTGAGGGCAGTCTGGGCAGGATTTATAAAAGTTTTGAGCTATGGACAAAACTACAGTTATGAAGAGAAGATGTGACTTATTCTAAAAGAGTTATAAAATACGGGTATATTTAACTTTTTAATTGTTAAGGCTAAATGTTGTCTCCGCCCCTAAACACTGTTTTCTTCATCTTCATTTTTTTTTCTCTTATTAAAATCCCTAAAAATGTGCTGCCTTATTTCCAGGGCTCCCTGGAGGGGCTTATCTTTCCTGAAAACTTCATTCTATTTGATCACACTTTGTGTTCTTGGCTCTCCTCATTTGTGCAATGGGAAGAATAAAAAATTCTACAGGGAGGTCTCTTTTTCTTACTTTTTCCTTTGACTCTCTGGGGTCTTGTTGACCTGTCCATTCTTATCTAAATGAATCCATTTTGTCTGTACAACTAAATCTTAACCAGCAGATTCCTCCTTTCGGTTAAGGCGGCCCATACAATGATAGGGTACAAAGAATCGGGCTCAGAGTGTTCAGAGTCTCTACATGTCTTGGTGGAAGCAGGGTTTCCCTTTGCTTTAGGACTCACATGGGGAAAACCAAACTCCACAGAGCTACTCCCATGCTTATGAACGTGGTTCTAGATGCACCTTTTGTTGGACTTAGAGTTGCTGTTTCGTTTCCACCTGTTTTTTCTTGCTGTGAGAAATCAATCCATGTCCTGTTCCTGCACTCCCCAAGTCCTTCCCGGCTGGGTTATCAATGAAATAAACCAGACATAATCCATGTTCTGGAAGAGAAATTCATTTAAAAGTGTTATTCAATTCCTAGTAGCTTGTGCATATATGTTTCTCCAGTACCAGATAGTGAAGTACAGTATCTGTTATGGTAGGAGGTGGGGTGAAAAGTTCATGCAAGTTTTTGGCTTTGGTAAATAAGTATCTGGAAATAATAGGAACCATAGCAGTGCACTGAGATGAGGGCACAAAAGTGCTTCTCTTACTCTGCCTTCCCCTGCTATATCCATACTCATGCTCTACAGTCATCAATTGGTGAGTTTAGAGTGAAGTGTCTGAATTTGAGGGACAAATCACACTCCCTTCACAGACAAGAGTTTATTACTACAGTGATCCTCAACCCGGTGTCCATGCTGTCCTAGGGAGAGGGAATGAAATCTGGGAGTATCATGGGCCAGTGGGGTAAGCATATAGGACTTGAAAAATAGCCACAATAGTGAATATCTGTTATCTATCTTATATCTCTACTCATGCTCAGATGGTTAGAGAATGTGACTTGAGAGTTGAAGGGTACTTGATACTTGATGGCAAGATCAAAGATAATACTGTTTGAGTGCTATTTAGTTCCAGCTCCTCTTTTTGCCTAGCATACCATTCATTCTTCCATTTATTCACCAAAATTCTACTGAGTGTCTCTGATGTGGTAGTCACTGTACTAAGCAGTGCATTTATAAAAGCAGACAAGGTAAATATCAAGCAAAAACAAAATATCGGTAACTGCATTTTGCCGTATGGAGTATGGTTATGAATGGCAAGGCCTGTGGAAACCCTCTGAACAGGGCAGTTCCTTACCTGCTGGCTCAGGTAGCCAGGTCACCACTACTTCCTTCAAATGGCTTTGTTTTTCAGATCCACCCCCTGCCCCAATGACAGCCATCTAATTTATCTTTGAAAAGAGATTTTACTTGCAATGGTTAAAAAAAAAAGTTCTTAGGATTATTTTCATCTCTAATAGAATTTGCTCTAAGAATTACAAATAGTTTTTTACCCTTTTGCTTGGACATTTGGATATAGCCAAATGAATATTTTCATCTGCTGACTGTGGCATTCGGGTTTACCCCACTGTAATTATTGTAAAATTGTTATTCAATAAACAGTATGAAATTGTTTCAGGGACTTTTCTCCATTTGCAAGATTTTAAAATATGTTTTCCTGTGGTTTGCACTACGAAAAACAATGATGTTTTGTATGCCACATTGTGTAGCATTTTGTACGTAAATTTTTTTATGTCCTCAATGACATTAGATTCTAATTTATCCATATTTAAATCTAATTGATGCCCCTTAGTATGTTTTGAGTATTTTTTACTAAAATTCAATGGTAAATTTATGGTACATAATGGTAAATTTATTACCATATAACAAAAATGTAAAATAAAAATATGATGTCATTTACACAGAACAGCTTGAAATGTTATTATTAAATGCATAAAATAGTCAAAATGTCAACTTTCTGTTTTTTGTGACTTTTTGACACATTTCAAAAAAAAACCAAGCCAATTAATGCAGTGAAAGGGTTAAAATAATTCTTAAAATTTAAAATTATGTTAAATTATAAAGTACTTCAAGCTTATAGAAAAGAGTATAAAGTTTAAATTATAAATGAAGGGAGATCCTATGACCCACTAATCCTATTCCTAGGTGTTTATCTAAGAGAAATAAAAGCACATGTCCACAAGAAGCTTTGTACAAGTCTTTTCATAGCAGCTCTGTTCATAATAGCCCAAACTGGAAACAACTCACATGCTCATCCGCAGGAGAATGGGTAAATTGTGATACATTCAGAAAAGAAATACCACCCAGCTAAACAAACAAAAACAACAGAAAAAGATCTATTAACATACAGTACAACCTGGATCAGTATTTTAAAACAATACACTGAATGAAAGAAGCCTAACACCAGAAAGTGCATAGCGTATGATCGATTTATGTGAAACTGTGCACCTGGCAAAACTATGATGACAGAAATCGGATCAGTCGTTCCTTCGGAAGTGGGTAGGAAATGGCTGGGAATGGGCACGAGGAGACATTCCGGGGTAGTGGAAATGTTTTGCCTCTTGATATGCACTTGACAAAATTAGATAGAATGGTACACGTAAGATCTGAGCATTTTACTCTAAGTAAATTATACTTCAATTAAAAATAATACTAAAAAAACTATAAAAATAACATCTTTCTCTTTCTCTGTTATCTTGAGAGCTCTTTGAGGATAAGCAACACAAGTCTTACTCATTTCTTATTTTCTTTTTATTTCAATATCTACAACAGTGTAAAGATAAAATAAAGGTTTGTTAAATAAATAAATTATAATACCCTATACACATTTGCATTCACAATCTTAGTTAATCCCTATAGTAACCCTGTGAGTTTATAAATGAGACTCAGAAAGGTAATGTGAACCACCTGAGGTCACACAGCAGTGGTTGGTATAAACAGGACTTGGACACAGATCTCCTATAATTGCTGTTGTCTAGCTCTAAATTTAATGCTAAATCCATGAAATCCCAATTTATGACATTTAAATAATTATTGCATTTTTTTCTTTCTTCAGTCAGTCTTATTAATGAACATATATTATGCACATATAACTTCTAAATTTAAAAAACAGATAAAATTATTTAGAAACTTGTCGTTGTTTTCATTGCCTTTTAATATGAATTCCAACATAATGCAGCATTCTCTATAGAGTTCAATCACAATTTGGTTTAAGTATCCCTGCCTATAGGTATCCCATGTAGGAAGTAATTGAGCATCAGAGATAAAAGGAACTCCTTTCCTGTCTTAAATCAGGTTGCCATTTAAGCTACTGAGTAGAGTAGACTTTTATGCCGCTCTGCTGATGTTTAACAGCGTTGGCTAACAAAGAAAGCCCACTGTCTACTGCCAATGCTTAACTCTCTGCGCCAGAGAAATCCTCCCTCCACTGAATTTAATAGTAACTAACCTCATAGCAATATAATGAAAATCAGCATGTTGTTGGCTTTGATACTGCTGTGCCCTTTTAATGTGTAGGCGAGAGTAATGGACTCATATTTATTCAACACCTACTGTGGGTTGGGAGCCAGATGCCTTATGTTTGATCTCTTCTTTAATCCTTTCAACAACGAAATGAAGTCGATAATCTGGCCCCATTTACAAAATGCCAACACTGAGGCTTCAAGAGTTTGAATATATTGGCCAAGGTCACACAGCTGTTAAGTGGCTAATGCCAGGATTAAAACATTGCTCTCCTTTACTCCCCAAATGTGTTCCATTTGCCTCTTCTATGCTGCTTCTCCAGGGTACTGCTTGATGCTAAATGCCAAGCACAGTTTCAGGAAGGATGGTAGACAGAATAAAGGCCCCCGGAAGATGTTCACATCCTGTTCCTCAGAACTTGTGAATGTATTACCTCAAATGGTAAAAAGAGACTTTGAAGATTGAATAAGTAAAGGATCTTGAGATAGGAGGATTGCCCTGGATTATCTGGGTGGGCCTGATGTAATCACAAGGATCCTTATAAGGAAAAGAGGGAGGCAGGGCAATTAGGGGTCAGAGTCAGAGAGATTTGAAAATGCTATCTGCTGGCTGTGACGATCTAGAAGGGACCACAGCCATGGGATGCAGGTAGCCTCTAGAAGCTGGAAGAGGCAAGGAAACAGATTTTCCACTAGACCCAGAAGGAATGCAGCCCTGCCAATACCTTGAATTTAGCCCAGTAATACCTATGTCAGACTTCTGACCTTCAGAGCTATAAGCTAATGATACTGTATTATTTTAAGCTACTAGGTTTGGGTTAATTTATAGCAGCAATAGGAAACTAGTACAGAGGGCGGAGCAGTTAAGCAATCATAAATTATCTTCTTTTGACACTTGAAAGGAGCAAATTTAATTTTGTCTTTTAATAGTTTGTATCCCGATTAGGGATCCTATAGCTAATACCAAGTTAAAATATGTTTGTATTATAAGAGTCTTAATAATATAGGAAAAATCCAACATTGTCAAGACTTTTCTATAGAAATGTCAATAACAAGGTAGATGGCATTAAAATTCATGAGAGTACTGAAATTTGATACTTTATTGCTTTTTTTACTATTGTGGCCATTATCTGACTTGCCATCTTAACTCACAATATTTATTACGTTTAGTCCTCATTCATGTACCAATGTCTTCTATGCAGCAATAATCATACAGACATAGGATGTAGGTAAGTAGATAGATAAACAGACACATGCAAATTCTGTAGTGCCTCACGTTCTGACAGGAAGATTTTCATTTTCAGTATTAGTTCACTTACCATCTTTGAATTAGGTGGATGTATAAATGTTTAAAAGTTTATCAGATATCTGATTACAAGAGAATATAAATAATTCATTATAGAAAATTACCCCTTTAGAGATGATAGAAGTGACAAGTCATGTAAATGTAATATAATATAAATGAGGAACTTCAATTTTATACTATGTTGCTTCGATGATTAATCTTTTTTTGCAAGAAAAGAACTAGAACTGACAGAGAAAGAACACTTTGACACCTATTATATCTTATAAAAGTTTAATTTATTTCTTTTCTATCAGAGTTCATTATGAAAGTTAGAAGAATATCTTGATGTTAAGTGATATGAAAAATCATCATTCTTGCAATATAACCACCAAGTTGGAATTCAAAGTCCCAAGCCAAATGCAAAGCTGCTCACTTATAACTGCACTTACACAGCTGGAGACCCAAGCGTTGGTCCTGCTGGGCGTGAGGGGCTGTTTAGGGCCTCAGTTAATGGAGAAATTAATTATGTCTGATTTAGTCTAAGAGTACTATGAGTTTGGTAGTTTAGGTAACCTCTCTGAGCCTCTTTTTTCCTAGTAAATGGAAGGACATGCCTTCTGAATTCTTTTCAATTGTTAAAATGGTATTTGATCCCAGATGAGTGAACTGTAGTTCTGGTGAGATTTACCCCTCACAAAGAGTACTCTTAATAAAATTGTCAATTAATTATCCATTAACAATGTACTAGCTCAATTTAGTTGATGTATATTGATGGAGCACCTGCCATGTTTAAGGACATTGCTACGTGCAGTTGAGGAATATGAAAAAATATAAGACACAAAGGACCCATCTAGTGCTTTTGTGTGAATTATGAAATGATATACAACTTGGTGAGTGACTGTGTCTTTTGTAATTATTGGAAAATATTTTCATTGTCTGTGGGTAGATGAAGCCCCACACCTGGGCACATGTGTTGGTCAGCAGAGCTCGATATCATCAGCTCCTGCTGTTTCCTTGGCTGGATGACTTTGAACAGTATACAACCTTCCCAACCTTACTTAGGAGCCATGGTAAGAACAGTCCCCCTTTTGTAATCTAATTGGAGAAATAGCACATGTACTCTGTATTCAGTTCTTATAAGTTATTTCTAATGGGTGCATTGCTGAGTCAGTTCAGATCAAATCAGAGGAATATGATAATTTCATTCTTAACAACTCTTGTGAGGAAACCACCATATGGCTGTTTGCAAACTGTTCTGTCAAGTTTGTTTTTAAATATTCAAAATGCTTGTGAATTTTACAAGTCTTGCATACAAAAGAGAGATTGCTAAATATCATCTATTTATTTAGCAAACATGTTTTGAGAACTATTGCCAGGCACTGGGAGATCAGCAGTTGGTGGTAAACAAGTCAGCCACCATTCCTGCCTGCATGGAGAAATACTCTAGGGGGAAAATAGTAGTACAATAGAGCCACTCCAGATCCTGAGAAAGAGTCTTGTTCTTTGCTAATATCAGGGACTTACTGAACAGGAGGAGATGGAGCAGTGATGTAGATGGTTGCCAAGGAAACCGTCCCTGGTTGAAAAAAATAGTAGGTATGGAGCAGTGGGTGTGTGGATGTGTGTATCCTAATAGCCTTTCTACTCTGACTTCGAAAGGAAAGGAAGCTAAAGTCTTCCCCTTGATAGGTGGTTAAAGGGTGCCAGAGGTACTTAGGAGAATTAAGAAGGCTGATTAATTGCTCTTTCTGAGAAGCAATCAGCAGATGGTTCAGACTTCAGAGGCCAAAGCATCTCTGAAAGCACAATGGAAGTAAACGGGAGAGCTTCTTTGGGAGCTGTGTGTACGCATGAAACCTGGAGTGTTCTGACACCAAAATAAAGAAGAGAAACATTTGTGGTTGTCTTTTACTTAGATGAAGAGCCAGTGATTGAGAATAACTTATTCAGTGTGAGAAATATTCTTAATATATTTAATTATTTTTATTTATTTTGATTATTCTCTAGGCTATGCCATATTGTCCCTAAAAGTTATACATAAACCTTAAAAATATTCAAATCCTTTGGTCTAGCAATTCTACATCCAGGACTTTAACCTGAAATTATCAGTATGTATACGAGATTTGTACAAGAATGTTAAGATGTTGATTGTAGTAGTTCTTAAATATGGAAAAAATTAGAAACAACAACATGTTCATAGAGGATTGGCTAACTAAGTTTTGGTGGAGCCACATAATGAAAACAGAAATGGTCAGTAACAATCACATTGTAGAGTAGTGGTTCTCATATGAGAGGTGTATGGTATTTTCACTTATCTGTACAGCACTAATCCACCAGGAGGTTTTAATTTGAGGGTGAGGTTGGGTTGGGATGTAGCTTAGGAAGGGAAGTAGAACATGAAAAGAGCCTTTCCAGGTGAGTCTCGTAATCTGAGAATGGGCATAATCCCCCTTTAAGAATCACTATTGTACTTAAATGATACAGAACCTACTAGTGTGATATTTTTTAAAAAATCAAATGTCAAACAGTAGATAATCAACTGGTTAAACAAACACACATTTAAAAAAAAGTTTGAAGAAAGGATACTAAATATTGATAGTTCTGGGGGCGAGATTATGAGTACTTTTATTTGTGCTTGTGTCCTTTTCTGTATTTTCCCAACATCTTGCTCCTAAACATGTACAACTTTATAACCAGAGAAAAGATACTAACATCCCAAAATTAAAGTAGGAGGCAGTCTTTTCTGAGGATTTCTGAAGAGTATTAATTTGGACAGAAAAAAAAAATCAATAAAGCAGTGTCCATGAATTGCTTATGATACTTGTTCTCTCTCTCAGTTATCCACAGCTTAGGCAAGGCCAGCTTTTGCTTACAGTAGAACCAGACTCAAACATTATAGCTTCTCATGGCGGCTACCCAAATTTCATAACCAGTGACTAAGAAAGTCATCTAGAATGTGATGACAAATAGCTTAATTCTCTTTCAGGTTAACTTTACATCTGAATGAATTTTTGGAGAGTCAAATGGTTGTCCAAACACAGCCAGGGTCCTCTGGAACATTCTATGGTGACACATGTGCAAATACTCAGGCAGCCCTGGTGGTATAGTAGCTAGGCTTCGGTGCTCTCAACGCTGTGGCCTCGGTTGGATTCCCAGCCAGGGAACCACTCCCCCCAAACAAACAAACATACAAACAAACAAAAAACAAAAACAAAAACAAATACTCAGGCAGGTATATATATTACCATCGGTGTGGAGAACTGGTTTTCTCTCTAATTCTCTTATTTTCTCTTAGCACTTTGAGGACAATTTTCCTAGGGGATTAGACTTTTCCATTTAGGGGTAAAATTAAAAATAGAAGGGTAATAAGTTATAGAAGATCACTGGATCAGGAGGCTGAATGCTTGGTGGGGTTGTCGACCTGGCCCCATTATTTTTTTATGAGACATTTTAAAATTAGTTTCAGGCATATAAAACAACATAGTGATTAGACATTTACACACCTCATAAAGTGATAACCCTACTAAGTCTTCTACCCATCTGACACCGTACATAATAGCTATCATAGTATCATCGACTATATTGACCTGGCTCCACTATTTAACTTCTCTTTTCTTGTTAGTACGAATGAAGTCGGAAGTGCCAGCCCTTCTTGCCTTCTAGGATTTCTGTTAAGAATCGACTGAAATAACAATTGCAAAAGTGTCACGAAAGCTCTAAAATGTTACACCCAAATAGAGTAGTATTACTTTTTAAAAATAAACCAGCCTGGGTTTTTCATAATATGGAGACTTAAGGGGCCTATTGATTATACCACTGCTGTGGCCAGTCCCTGTGAAGAGCAGCAGCCTCTTTTGCCTCATGGAGTGATTTCCTCCTCCTTCAAAATCATGAATGACAGGACCAGAGTTTGTGCCCACCTACCTCTCCGCCTCGCCTTGCGCAACTCTCTCCCTGGCTCCTATGCTCTGGCCCTATCATAAATCTTTCAGTTCCTGGAATGTGTGTTTGCCCCTGTGCTCTCTCCTCTTTGGAAAGAAAATGACATCATGCTTTGCTCTGCCAGGAACACTCCCTTCCTGCCCCACCTCTTCTTCTCACCTCCTCACCTGATTCCCTAGACCACTGCTTCTCAAAGTGTGGTGTCTGGCCAGCAGCCGCCACATCATCTGGGGACTTTTTGGAAATGCACGTGCTGGGGCTCTTCCCCACAACTTGTGTCTGAAACTCTGGGTTTGGAGCCCAGAAAACTGTGTTTCATAAGCCCTCCAGGGGATTCTGATGCACCCTGACATTTGATAACCACTGTACTGCAGCTGTGATTCTCAGACATTCCTGCACATTAGACTCATCTGGGAAACTTTGAAAATTGCTAGTGCTCAGAGCCACACTGCAGAACAATTTAATTAGAATCCCTAGTGGGTGGGATGCAGGAATCAGTATTTAAAAATCTCACATTGGTGATTTTAACGTGCAGCCAAGTCATAGGACCACCTTGTGGCTGGATTAGTTCTGTTGTGGGCTCCCAGGACAACTTGTACTTCTCCTCTGCAATACTCATTAGCACAAGGAGTCTGCTTTACATCATCAGGACCTGTCACACCATGCTGCCCCTCAATGGTGATAAAATGAATTCAACTGTGTTTTGATTAGAGTGTGTGTTATTAATAGAAGGATTAATTTAAAATACTAATATGAAAAACTTTCAACATGGTGTCATCCACAAAATATGACTAGGGCAATAGTATGGCAATATCATAGCAGTTTCACAGAATTCACAGAGAAGGAAGATGGTCCTTTGCGAAGACAGAAGTATAAAAATGTAGGAACAATCCCCCCGCCCCTGCCCCAGGAACGTGCCTGACATCAAAACCAGACAAAGAGCTCAGTCATTGTTTCTTTCTCTCATGTCCCTTTCAGACATGGGTGAACTCTGCGTGTGCAAGTGTGTGTGTGTGTGTGTGTGTGTGTGTGTGTTTATGTTTGTGTGTCGTAAAACAGATGAACTCCAGACCCTCACATTTTTAAAATCACGAATTGAACACATTGTTTGCCTTGTTTTTCAGTGGCTGCTCCATTTAGGACGGCCGACTATCCAGAGATCCTATCTCCTTTATCATTAAGATCTATCTTTTTCTTTTTAAAGTACCAGCTGATAACTTTGGTTAAGTTCTCATTTGACTTAGAATGTCATTGGAATTGAGGGATAAAAGCCATGAAATGAAAATGTGGATATTAAAATAGAGCAGAAAATGGATTATTTGGTCCTGCTAAAAACGCATCTGTTTAGAGTAAAACTTAATAGATGTCCTTTGAAAAAATTATCCAAGGGAAGAAACCCAAAAGTTACCTCTCTTTTCCTTCTTTTGTAAGTCTTCAGCCACCAAGCGCAGTGACTGGCATTCCATAAATGGATAAAGGAGACTAAAAGGTTAACCTGCAGTAATTCTTTTTAAAATACCATAAAATGCTTTGGTAGTTTTGAAATGTTTCTGCTGCATAAAGAATTTTAAAATTGAAACTTTCATTTCTTAATTGCTTACTTTCTGAAGGTGTTTTTCTTTTACTTGAGGTGCATGTGTGAACTTGTGCATACATGTGGGCATGTATGCTTATGAATAAACATGATGAAAGTGATGATTTCTAGCTCTTTGGCAAAGTACACATTACATATACATTTTTAAAGTATATTAATTGCCTTTCTTATGTAAAGAAATTATGTCCCATTCTTCATCCATCCATTCATCCATCCAGTCAGTCATTTCTTTCAACATTATATAGCCATGTACCAGGCCCTATGTTATGCCTGGGATATGTGACCTAATACGTATGGTCCCTGTCCTTATGTTGCTGACTATGTAGTGATACCAGCACCTGTAAAAGTCATCTATGACATCCTTTTGCTTCTGGGTTCTTGAGTCATTGCTGACTTGATGTGTATATATCTTATTCTTGATATCATATTATTCTTGATACCACTATTATTATCTTGATACCATTATTATGTATTATTATTCATGATATGAATTTTTTCTCTTGCCATTCATAGATGAACTTTCTAAACAAGCTACCTTCCAACCTTATCAGTATATCCTAGAACAACTGGACATTCCAGAACCAGTTGGTGATTCTATAGTAACACAAATTAGGCATCCATTCTGCCGTAGGACTCCTTGGAGAGAACAAATGATACACTACATAATTCATGGATTTAAAATCTTCATGGTGCTTTAGTAGTTACCCCCATTAAAAATAGCAGCTCAGGCAAATTTAAAATAAATAGATTCTATCTTGTTTGCCTATTGTTATTTTTGAAGCCTGTCACAGAAGAAAAATTCTGCAAATGGCTGTCAAACTGTTGCTGTTGCATTTACACTGGGAATGCATTATATTATAACTTGTTTCTTAAGATGGAAATACTTATCTGAAGCAGATCAGGCTCTCAGCCATTTGCAGGAGCATGTCCCTTCCATCAGATGGTCCATTTTGAGCAAATAAATATTGTCAGGATTGAGGTAGGGGATGAGGACGTGGGTTAGGAAGGTAGGGTAAATTACTGGGACCCTGCCACCTGGAAGGGTCCGGGGCATGTCCCTGGTCCGGGTGTTTCAGGCAGTCCTCCTTTGCTGGGCCTTGAGCGAACTGTCAACTATCTTCAAGTCTATATCCTGCTAGCCTTCTTGTTCTACTCTTTCCTGCAAAACACTGCCAGGGCAATCTCTCTCAAAGAAAATTTCCAGCTTTACTTCACTGTTTAGGAACCCTATCACCCTGGGATCAGATTTTAACCTTTGAGACTGCCTGAAACTCCTGCCATCCACTGACTCCTATGTACTGGTTCAACTTCATCTCTTAATTGTGTCTATGGTCCTTCTACTGGGGCCAGGTCTTTTTCATGTCTCATTCATTCATTCATATATTTATTCAGCATATAGTTGGGATGATCAGTAAGTTCAATCCAAATATAAAATGCTATGAATCTATCAGCTATAATGTATCTATTATGTGCAAATACTGTGGGGAATACAAGAACATGAAACACATTATTCCTATCCTTAAGATTCTTAGGGTAGTAAATGGAAACATAAAAGTCTGCATTCACCAGCAGAGGTATAATCTTTATTCTCCACATTCTCATATCTGCATCTTCTGAGTGTTGTTTCTTGGTTCTGGATTTCCCTCCTGCCTCGTGTATAACAATCCTTTTCAGTTCTTTTTTCTAAACTCTACCTAAATTTACCTGCTCCAGGAAACATTCCCACTGGTGTCTTGATTCTGGGTCGAATAGGCTCTTCCTCAGAATTCATGGGTTCAGCTAGTGCAAGGTTATTTGGCTCTTGCTACCTGTTGCTTTGTGGTTAGGAAGCTTCCAGTCTTCGGCTTATCTCATATGGGCCTGTGCACTACCTTCGATGGCCAGAAAAGAAGCTCGCTGCAGGCAAGCAGACCCTGCTTTCCTGTTCCTAGCTCTCCCTCTATCCTCTTAGCCTGGTGCTCTGCACACAGCCCAGGGCATGCTGCTGAATGCTGTTGAACATTCAGATCAGAAACTCATGGCATGTCCCCTGGGTGCATCTGTAGTTCAGAAAAGTGAACCTGCCTACAGGCCTTGACTGAGCCCTTAACTCAGGAAAAGATGATTCATTTGAATTTGTAATGTCTGGAATGAAGGAGCAATGAAAACTAAAGTAGAGGGAATATAAAATTGGAAATATTACATGACATACACATGGGGCCCTGGAGGATGGTTTTGATTTTACTGCTTGTGCTGCTGGTAGGAGACACTAAACAGATCAAGTTCACTACCAATTACCATCACGTTAATCTTGGCTAGTGAAGCAAAGTCACCAAGGATTTGGTAGATTTAACAGCACTTCCCACAATAGCTATCTGAGGCTAACACTGCTTGGAACCTGGGTCGGAAGAAAGTCCTATGGTGATGATGTGTCATACATTCTGGTTTGTGCACTCCTAAAGTCACCATTTTTCTGGGCCTGAAGTGTTTTGCTATTATTCAAAGGAATAAGAATCCAATCTCAGATGAGCCAGATTCAGAAAATAGGTCATCGATGTGAGCTGCAGTTACTTTTCTCCTAGCTTTCTCCTGTGCTTGCTTAAGATTGCTTTTCTGCAAAGGACAGAGGCGGCTGGCCTGGCTGGGCAGTGGAGGAGGGTGGGAGGTGACAGCCACTCTAGCCTCAGGCCCTTGTCATGCACCACTCAGATTCCTGGGTCCTCCTCACAACTAGCATTTGCTTTTTGCCTAAGCTGTTAAATTCTCATTAAAGGAATACAGAAATACCCTCGTTGAGCATTGATTTTACACACACACACCCACCACAGTTCATAGCCACTTGATTTGCCACCTGCAGTTTATAATAGCATGAACCCGTGGGATTATAAACCACTTTATTTCTGCACAGAATTTCTCTGTTTGAGGCTAAATTGAAGGGCATTAGTCATCAGTAATTTGCAGTTGTTTTTAATGTATTTCACTCAGAGAGGTTTAAGGCAGCTAAAGCTAAAAGAAATTTCCCCATGCTTTGGTGAGAAAGTGAAAAATCTGATCATTTAGTAAATCATTTGTCATAGCTGTGGGCATGTATTGTTTTGCAGTGACTGCAACATCGTGACTGATTTGTAATTTGGTAACATGACATTAGATCAGTTCAGTTATGCCACAATTCTCCCCAGTCCCATATGTACATAGGTTTAAAGTTTAAAAGTCGTAGAATACTCATGAAGGGAACTGAGATATAAACCTAGAGATCACTGGGAGAACTGTCAAATGGCACTTCCCACTCTCCCACCTGGAGGAGATTCAGTGTCTGCTCTGGGCTCCAGCAAGTGCAGTGAGTGGTGCGTGGAGCAAGCTTTGCAAAAGTAATGAGTTCAACCATCTCATTTTTCAGATGAGGAAACGGAGGCACAAAGAGGTGAAGGGGCTTTAGAGATCTGTCAGGATTGCAGAAACACAAGAATGCCATTCCCAACCAGGTGTCCTGGTTTTCCAGTTCAGCGTATTTTTCCACCATTCAAGAGAGGACATCCCTTGTCTTCCCGGCACTAGAATGAGCTTGGCACTATCTGCCCCTTCTGCAGCAGCAGAGCCCTGGTTCCCTTCCCGGCAGCCAAGTGGGAGAAGGGACATTTTCTGGTTAGGACGCAGCCTCTTCCTGGCTTCCTTGTCTCCCTCCTCGGAGGGGATCCTGTAGTGCTACTTCCTGTTCCCTTGCTCCAACAAGCTTACCTTCTGCCCAAATGGAGGTCTAAGGCAGCGGTTCTCAACCTGTGGGTCATGACCCCTTAGAGGGTTCAACAACCCTTTCACAGGGGTCGCCTAAGACCATTGGAAAACACATATCAGATATTTCCATTACGATTCATAACAGTAGCAACATTACAGTTATGAAGTAGCAATGAAAATAATGTTATGGGGGTCACCACACCATGAGGAACTGTATTAAAGGGTCGCGGCATTAGGAAGGTTGAGAACCACTAGTCTAAGGTAAGACCCAATGGTTAAAAAAAAAAAGCAAAACACACACACAAACAAACAAAAACAACCAACCAATTTTTTAACTTTCTTTTCCTCTGCTGAGAATTCGGTTGGAATTCTCTGCAGGTCAGGGGTCCCTCACAAAGCACGGAGTCCCTCCTCCTCCAACCCCATCCTGATGCTTCTGATGGTGAATCCTCACCGAACCCCACCCGTCCTGCACAGTGCCTCTATTCCTCGGTATCCACAATAAACAGGATGGCTCCGGAAGTTGGAGGACGAGATATGTGAATAGAGCCCTGAACGCTAGGAGGCTGTTGCAACACGCCGCGGCGGGAGTGGCTAAGGGGAATGTTTCTGGGTGAGGGAGCGCACGCGTACCCGCCCTAGGGCCGGAAGGAGCTCCGCGTGCTGCTGGGACAGCAAGATGGCGTCGTGGCTGCAGACACTGAGGAGACGAGGTCAGAGAGGGAAAACGCCGCCAGGTCGTGAAGGGGCAAGAACGGAAGCGGGGGACAGGCAGAAGCAGGCGGCTGTGGTCTGGGGGGGCGGACGCGGGGGGCGGGGACACCTGGAGCAAGTGGAGGGCTTGCGTGTCGTGCCCAGATGGAAGTGCCTGGCTGAGGTGGTGCTGGTCCTTTCGCGAATTTACCCAGAAGGCTCCCTGGGGCCTTGCAGTGGTGGGAGATGGTGGTGGTCGCAGGGATGTGGATTCAGGAATGTATTTTTTTCCCGTTTTCCCCCGGGTGTACGGCGTAGTCGTCAGGCATTTATATAATTTATGAAGTGGTTCCCTGCACCCCCAAGTCTGGTACCCGTCTGACACTATGTATAGTTTTTACAATATTACTGATTATATTTCCTACTGTGTTTCATATCCCTGTGACTATTTTTCTAACTACCAATTTATACTTCCTAATCCTTTCACCTTTCTCACCCACCCCTCCAACCCTCACACCTCCTAGCAACCATCAGTTCTCTGTATCTATGAGCCTGTTTTGTTTGTTTAGTCTGCTCTTTGGAGTTCCCATAGAAATGAGATCATATGGTATTTGTCTTTCTCAGTCTGACTTATGTCACCTAGCATAATACCCACTAGGTCCATCCATAATGCTGCAAATGAGGAATGCATTTTTATTATTAAAATTGTTTAAATAAGAAAATATATCTTCTTTTAAAGCAGATTTATTGAAATACAATTCACATATACAATTCACTCATTTAAAGTGAGTAACTCAGTAGGTTTGGGTATATTAGATTATTAATTTTTTAAAAAATTGTAGAGATATATATAAAACATAAAAGTTGCCATTTTATTTGCAACTATTTGCAATGGTGTCCAACTTTTTGCCTTCCATGGGTCACGTTGGAAGAATTGTCTTGTGCCACACATAAAATACACTAACACTAATGTTAGCTAATGAGCTAAAAAAAAGTGGCAAACAAATCTCATAATGTTTTAAGAAATTGTGTTGGGTTGCTTTCAGAGCCCTCCTGGGCTACAGGTGGGACATGCCTGATTTAAAGTGTATAATTTAGTGACATTAATTACATTCACATTGTTGTGTAACCATCACCACTGTCTGTTTCCAAAACTTTTTTTTTTAATTGAGGTAAGATTGGTTAATAGCATTATATAACTTTCAGGTATACGTTATAATTTGATACTATAGCAGCTTACCACCAAAAGGCTAGTTTTCATCCAACACTGTATATTTGACCCCCTTTATTCATTTCACCCTCCTCCTCTGGTACCCATCAATCTATTGTCTATATTTTTGAGTTTGGTTTTTGTTTTGTTCTATTTCTTTTTTGTTATGTATTCCACATATGAGTGAAATCATGTAGTTTTTGTCCTTTACTGCCCATCTTATTTCACTTAACATAATATCCTCAAAATACTACTTAGCCATAAAAGGATGAAATATTGCGCGCGCGCGCGCACACACACACACACGCACACGCACACGCCAGGGTGCCAAAAAAAAAAACATACACATATTTACAGAGATGTTATCTATGTGTTATATATACTGATGGTAACCACTTTGAGCATCTCTTGTAATTGCAGAAGTCAAATGTATTCACCTTTTGTTATCGGTATATGTTGAGCATTACAATTTTAATACAGTTTTTTCCTTTCTTAAAGTGTTGTTGCTTTTTTGGCACCTTCTGTATATATGAGGGCTGTCTGGAAAAAAGCCAGCCAGTAATATAAAAAAATAGAGGCATTTATGGCTGGATTTTTTCGTGTGTGTGTGTGTGTGTGTGTGTGTGTGTGTGAGGTCAGGCAGTTAATTTCAGGAACTCATCATAGAAAAAGTGCTACCTACCTCATTGCTGAATATCACTATGGTCACCTTCGAAGTAGTTCCCTTGGGAAGCTATGCACTGACACCAGTGCCTAGTCCACCCTTCAAAGCAACTTTGCAACTCTTTTTCTGGAGTGGCCATCAGAGCTATTGTCATACCTTGCCAAGGTTATAACACCTTACCAAGCTGTTTGTACAGTGCTTTCAATGTAAGCCCACAATGGCAAGTTCGTGAACTTAATTTTTAGATTTTGGGGATGATGACAACCCAGAAAGAGTTCCAAAACTGCTCTGAAGGGTGGACTAGGCATTGGCATTGGCGCATAGCTTCCCAAGGGGAGTACTTTGAAGGTGACCATAGTGATATTTAACAGTGAGGTGTGTAGCACTTTTTCTAGGATGAGTTTGCGAAATTAATTGTCCAACCTCGTGTATATTGTGTTTTATCCATTCATTGTTGATTAATACTTAGGTTGTTTCCATATCTTGGTTATTGTAAATTATACTGTAATGAACACAAGAGTACATATATCTTTTTAAATTAGTGTTTTTATATTCTTCTGATAGATACCCACAAGTGGTATTGTTGAATCATATAGCATTTCTATTCTTAATTTTTTGAGGAAACCCCACACTGTTTTCCATAGTGGCTGCATAAATGTTGCATTTCCAACAACAGTGCACAAGGGTTCTCTTTTCTCCACATCCTCTACAACACCATTTATTTCTTGTCTGTTTGATAATAGCCATTCTGACAGGTGTGAGGTGACACCTCATTGTGGTGTTGATTTGTATTTTCCTAGTGATTAGTGACGTTGAACATCTTTTCATCTGCCTGTTGGCCATCTGTATATTTTCCTTGGAAAAATACCTATTGAGATCATCTGTCCATTGTTTAATCAGGTTTTGTTTGTTGTTGAGTTGTGTAAGTTATTTTGGATATTAACCCCTTATTGGAAATATCATTTGCAAATATCTTCTCCCATTTGGTTGGTTGCATTTTCATTTTGTTGATAGTTTCCTTTGCTGTGCAGAAACTTTTTAGTTTGATGTAGTCCCATTTGTTTGTGTTTGTTTTTGTTTCCTTGCTGTTGGAGTTAAATCCACAAAAACATCGATAAAGCTGATGTCCAGAAGCTTAGAACTTGTATTTCCTTCTACTTGTTTTATGGCTTTACATCTTAAATTCAAATCTTTAATCTATTCTGAGTAATTTTTTGTCTATGGTTTAAGATAGTGGTCCAGTTTCATTCTTTTTCATGTGACTGTCCAGTTTTCCCAACACCATTTATTGAAGAGACTGTTCTTTCTCTGTTGTATGTTTTTGGCTCCTTTGTCATAAATTAGTTGTCCATATATGTGTGGGTTCATTTCTGGGCTCTCAGTTCTGTCCCTTGGTCTGTGTGTCAGTTTTTCTGTCTGTACCATACTGTTTTTATTACTCTAGCTTTGTACTATAATTTGAGAGTAATGTAGTTTTAGAGTGGACCTGACAGGACTTATTTATTATCCATAGGAATGCTAATTAGTTACATATTTGTGAAACAATTTGGAACTTGTTAGAATAAGTAATCTTGTAAATTTGAAAGAATTCCTTCCCATCTACTTACAGCCTTTAATGATCAACATAGAGTTTTTCAAATTTTGATCTATGATCTATGATGGCCTGGTGACTGTCTTAGTTGTTTTGGGCTACTATAACAGAATAGCATAGAATGGGTGGTTTAAACACCAGAGGTTTATTTCTTACAGTTCTGGAGGCTGGGAAGTCCAAGATAAAGGTACCAGCATGGTCAGGTTCTGTTGAGAGCCCACTTCCTGGCTTGCTTTGTCTTCTGATGGTAGGGAGAGAGCCGTCATCCCTCTAGTGCCTCTTCTTATAAGAGGACTAATCCCATCACAAAGGCTCCACACACATGACCCAATCACCTCCCAGAGGCCGACTGTTAAAACCATTACATTGAGGATTAGGGCTTAAATATATGAAATTTGGAGGACACCTCATTCAGTCCATAGCAGTGGCTTTTCACCTTAGAGCATAAGATTTCACTACAGAAGTATAGAATTATTTCTCTAAGTAAAGACAAGGATTTTATAGAATGTGTTCTGTTAAGGCTTTTTCAGATACTCATGGTTTTTGTAAAGCATGGTCACTTTCACAACTGAAATACATTTTTATACAGCTAAATGAGACCTTTTTCATTGATAGGAGCTATTTTGCAAGAGTTGAAGCTGAAGTGACAAGTGGCTTTATTACTAGCCCATGAAAACAATGGCTTTTGTCTGATTTTTCTGTAAGTCTTTTTTTTTTTTTTTAATTTATTGGGGTGACATTGATTAGTAAAAATTACATAGGTCCCAGGTGTGCAATTTTACATTACATCTTCTATGTGTTGTAGTATGTGTTCATCACCCAGAGTCAGTTCTCTTTCCATTACCATATGTTTGGTCCTGGTCCCCTCTCTCCGACCTCCCTCCCCACTTACCCTCAGGTAACTACTAAATTATTAACTGTGTCCATGAGTTTTGTTTCTTTGTTGCTTTTGATTCTATGTTAATAATCAAACTAAATTTCTCCATCCCTTTCCCTTATTTTACCCTCTCTCCCATCCCTCTTCCCACCTTAAGGAAGTCCCTCTAACTTTCTTTGTTTTATAAGTCTTTTTTTAAAAAAACGGCCCATATCCGTGATCTTTCCTTGCCAGCTCTGCAAGCACAGGGGGTCCTGTAGCTCAGAGTCATTCTCCAGGCTCAGTGACCATGTTCTGGACCCAGCTGTCCCTCAAGATGCAGTTCTGTGGACAGGTCTGACTATGCCACCCAGGTGCCATTTAGGAACCTTGTTTCTAGTTCATAGTTCAAATCCTGATCATTCTCTCCACACACTAACCTGGAGCCTTCTCACCTGGAGTTTCTTTCTAACTACACTTCTTCTGAAGACAGAATTCCAGACCTTATCTTAACATTTCTTCTCCTCACTTGATCAGGGGCATTTAGCTGAGTATTAGCCCCACTTGTTCTTAAAACTCTCTCTTCCCTTTCTGCTTTCTATTCTCTCCGTACCTCTTTGTTGGACCCTCCTCTGGCTCCTCTTTCATGTCCCACAGTCCCACTAAGTGTACAGCTTGTGTGAGATTCTGTTCTTGCCTCCTTCTCCACACCCACCTCTGCCTTGGGAGTTCCACCAGGGCCACGGGTAGACTTGGCCTCTCTAGAGATGATTTTCTAGCCAGTCCTCCCAGCACAACCTCTCTCCTCAGCTCCAGTTCTGCTTTCTTGTTACTTAACCTTCAACTCATCAGGTGCCAACTGGAACTCAGAGTCTCTTCGCAACACTGTGCCTTCTCCAGGGCTCCCCATTTCTGTCAACAGTATCTTAACTACCCAGGCTCAAGATTTTAGCTATTTTTGTATCCTGTTTTTTTCTTTTCATTTCTACGGCCTATGTCTTGCCCCAAATCTTTGATTCTACTACTGTTAATAGTTTCCCAAATATCCCCCTCTCTCCTCCTGAGACTTCTGTGTGAATTCAAGTCCTCATAACTGTAACCAAAATCCACAATAGCCTCCTGGTTGGTCTTCCTAGAGTTACCTCTTTTCATCCATCCTTACATGCTCCTGCCAGGTTAATTTTCCTGAATTGATCATTAGGTCACTATTGTGTTTAGAAACTTCCATAGTTTCCCACTGAATACTAGTAATAATATTAGTAACAAGAACATTTATTGAGTGCTTGCTACCAGAAATAGATCTGAGTTTACATGTATTGTTATGTCATTTCAATCAATCCATAGAACCAACCTCACAGAAAAGGTATTATTATTCAAATTGGACAGAGGAAGAACTGAGGCATAGAGAAGTTAAGTGATTTGCCTATGAGATAAGGTTCATACACTTAGCAGGATATTCAGGGCCTCCAAGATTCAGTCCTAAGTCAACTTTTCAACATTCAGCCAGTATTTATTGAGTATTATGTCCCTGATTTAATGGAGCTCATACACTATGGAATGAAATAATAGTAAGTAAACAAATAGATACGTAAGTAGTATCTATAGCAGTACTGCAGAGGAAATAAGCAGTATTATCTGAGAGAGAAAAATAGGGGAAACTTTTCTACAGGGGGTGGTTTCAGCTTATCTCTACCAGTATTTTTCACAGTAGGAGTGCAAGTGAAGTGAGAAACTTTAGAATTACTTGAGGGTCCTTGATAAAAATACAGATTCCTCTAAACACTTCAACTTGGAATTGCAGGCTAGTGGGCCCAGAATTTGTGTTTTAAATATGTTGCTGGGGAATTTTTTATGAGTGTCGCTGGGCCTTCCCAAACCCTCTCAACCATGGTTTCCATCGTGAGTCTTATTTATTCCAGTCTTTCCATTGGCTTCCTCTGCCTTGCAAGCCTTTCACTCACTCATTTCTGCTCCAGCACTCCTTTTAAGACCAAAGTCAAATGCCACCCCCAGATGCTCCTGGCTGGATGAACCGTCTCCCTCCTTATGGGACGTTTATTACTCTCTATTCTGCAGTATAGTTATAAGTAAATATAGTATGTAGTGTATAGTCTACAGTCTGTAGTCTATACTTATTTTCATATAGTAACTTGTATTTGTTGTATCTATTCACATACTGAACTATATATCCACTTGGGTCGGGACTGACTCTGATTCATTTTAAAGTCTTACAATGACTTGCTCAGAGTAGATACTCAATATGCATTTTGTAGAATTTCTAAAGTCAAGCCTAGCTTTCTTGGGACATTGTCCTTCTACCACTTTACCGTGTTCTAAATGTGCAGTCATAGCAGGCCTTGGTTGTATTAAAACTGAACAGCCATTCTGTGCTCAGCTTCTCCTCCTAAAATGAAAGTAACATTGAGGAGTGATGAGTGAGAATGCAGCAATTTCCAGTCAATGCCAGTATACTGGAATGTACCTGACAGCTCATTTTAGAAAGGGTCCCAGTTGAATTCTGTACCAATGATGTATTCAACAAGGTATCATAGATAGAGTGAAGAAAGTCTTCCTAAGAACTTTGCTCTGGAAAAATATTATATTATCATGCCTGAGGAAAGCATTGCTTCTTTTCTTCTGCTACTAATTTTGACTGTTCTTAAGGGTTCTCAAAGTGACATCTTCTTTATTCCACTACCCATGCAGCCAGCAGAGTAATCCAGGACAGGTTTAAATGTGGCTCAACATAAATTCATAAACTTTCTTAAAACGTTACAAAAATTATGCACAGACTGTTTGTTGTTGTTTTTAGCTCATCAGCTATGTTAGTGTTAGTGTATAAGTCAGATCAAGTACCTCCTGTTCAAATCTTACCAATGGCTTTCTCAGTCTACATAAAAGTCAGGTGCTTACCTTACAAGGGCTGATAAAGACTTGTCTAGTTTATCTGTACATTCCCCACCACCTGTCTCTCTGACATCACATCCTAATTCTCCCCCTTACTCATTACAGTGCAATAGTAATAGCTTCTTGCTATTCCCTGAATATGCCAGGCCTTTGTTCTTCCTGTACCCACTATCTGGAATGGTTTACTTCCAGATTTTTATTCTTTCATGTTTTTCCTGTCATTTCTTAAATGTATCATGCTCAGTAAGCTTCCCTGGTTGTGCATTTAAAATTGCAGTTCCCCTGCCTACCACCCCCTTTGACATTTTATCTACCTTTCCTACTTTATTTTTCCTATAGTAGTGGATCACTACCTATCATCTATACCTCATACTTACATATTTTGTTTATTGGCTCTCTCCCCAACTGGAATGTAAGCTCTACAAAGCCATGGTTTTGGTCTGTTTTGATCATTGCTGTATCCTCAGCACCTAGTCCTAGAACAGTGCCAGACACTTAGCAGATGCTCATTAAATATTTGTTGAATCAATGAGGCAGCACAGGGCAAACAAAAAGATTTAAATTCTGGATCCCAACTTAATTAATCTTTCAGTGCGTCTGTAAGTAGAAATAGTTCCTGTCTCATACAGGTATGGCATCTGGTGTAGTGTCCAGTATCCAGTATTTACTCAGTAAACGTTCCCTGTAATAGATGAGGTTTCATGGGTTACTAAAAGAGCATATCTAGTGGTGACATTCCTCTCTTTTCTAGCTGGTGGATTCTTCCAGGATGTAATAATAACTAATGTGTTTTGTGCTTACTAATGGCTGGGATTACAACACAACTCTAAGTGGTGAAGGCTTTCATCATTTCCATTTTATGGATGAAGGGACAGGCATAGAAGGTTGAGCACTTTTCCCTTGCCGGCACAGGTAGTCAGTGTAAGAGCTGGAATTTGAACCCAGAGCTATAGACCATACTTTTGACCTTGTCACTGCTCACTGCGTGCATGAGTGAAGCTGCTACAGGAACAGAAAAGGAGTAGCTCTCAGTTGCTGTATTTCCTTTGCAGCAGCATGAGGGGGTTGAAAGATGGTGTTGGGTGTTCTTCTCACCTCTGTGGTGGAAGTAATTCTTTTACTCCGGCCAAATCCTGTCAGGGCTCATCAGTTCTCTTTCCAACTGCCCACAAGCTCCCTCTGTGGTGCCTTCAATTAATCCTGGAAACCGAGCCAGGGGGCTGTCTGTGGTTGTCACAACAGAAGGGAGGCTGGCACATAATGAGCTGGGATACACAATCCTGAAATGTGTATCCCACAGTGGGGGCAGGACAGCCCCCACAGTGAAGGATTTTCATATTGAAAATGCCTCCATTATTTTTTTCCTTCTCGATTGTCTTTTCTCCAATTCCCGCTAATAAGAATGTTTTCTTCAAGCGTCAGTTTAAGTCATTGCTTTGACCCCAGGATTCAGCTCTCCCTGTTTAACTAGACTCAACCTCTTCTTTTGTTTCACAAATATTTGTTGAGTGACAACTAAAGCAAATGCAAAGGCAACTCCTGTGACTTAGGCAGTCCCTGCCTTTAAGGTCCTTAGGACCCCATTAGGGATTTGAGGTTTATTCACAGGGCGATACCACCACTTATGAGGACTATAGAATTTCAGAGAAGGAGCTGCCTGTTTGTGGAGGGAGGAGGGATGAGCTGGCTCTTGAAGGGCTGGTAGGATTCTTGATTAATGGTATGGTGGATTGAAAACTCCTGGTGGTAGAAAACACAGGGACAAAATTACAGAGGTTCAGACATCCAAGGATGATTCAGGAAATGGCTAAGGGTTTGGCTGTAATTCATCATAAACTTGATACAGGGAAATGAAAGGAGTTCCACTACAGGAACAGAAGAAAGGCTATATTAGGTTGCTGGAGTCTTGAATATCTGACTGAAGAATTTGGACTTTAATTAATTTAGTAATAGGGAGCCATCAGGGTATTTAAGCAAGGTTGTGATGTGAATGAATTGATAGTTTTATATATTGTATCTGGTTGTGAGGTCTGTGAGGAATTGTAATAAAATGAGACTAGTGGAAGAGATATTAGTTGGAAGGCTTTTGTAACCATTCCTTGTGAGATGCATAGAAGTGACAGCAGTAGGAATGGAAAGTGACCTACCTACTAATGCAAGCTTGTCCAACCCAAGGCCCGCGGGCTGCATGCGGCCCAGAATGGCTTTGAATGCGACCCAACCCAAATTCGTAAACTTTCTTAAAACATTATGAAAATGACATATGGACCTTTTTTTTTTCTTAGCTCATCAGCTGTCATGAGTGTTAGTGTATTTTATGTGTGGCCCCAGACAATTCTTCTGATGTGGATCAGGGAAGTCAAAAGATCGGACACCCTCAGTCTAATGTGAGAGGTGAGGTAGTGGGAGAAGATTTTGAATCTTGGGCTACCAGGAAAATGGTGGGCTGCGACAGGCAATGGGGAATTGAGCAGTGGCTTTGAAGAAGCCAAAAGTGGTCGGTTTCGTTTCATGTATATTATCTGAAGACAGGGGATGCATATAAGTGGAGATGTATGGCAAGCAGTCAGTCATTTTTGGTTGGGGCGTGGAAAGGAAGTAGGGCTGGAAAGAAGGTGCCATCTACCAAGACATGATGGTTAAAGCCTTGGGTGGAGATAGGACATTTGGAAGGCAAGTGAAGGACTGAAGGCAGGACTTGGGTTTCAGTGTCCACATTAATGAAGAATGGAAGCTGTTCCAGAAGGTGGAGAGGGAGAATCAAAACCAGGAAAGTAGGATGTAAAGGGAACAAAGGGAAGGGAGTGTTTTAGAAAGGTGAAGGCAGTGAGCAAATGTCTGATGCTAAGAGAGTAAGGATGGGAATTAAGTGCCTTAAATCTCATAAATGATTAAAACTTTTGAAAAAGCAATTCAGTAGGGCAATTGAGTTAGAAACTAGATCCTCTGCCTTGTCAAATAAACAAATAAACGTAGCTACACATCTTTATGTGTATATGAGAGAGAGAGAGCGCGCGAGAGAGAGCTGGGGAGAGAGGGGGGGGAGGGAGAGAGAGAGAGAGAGAGAGAGAGAGAGAGAGAGAGAGTGTGTGTGTGTGTGTGTGTAACTGCAATGATGTTTAAGAATGGTTATGGTGGGATTTTATATGTTGTAATATTTTCCTTTTATTTCTCTTCATTTGCCTAGTGTATATGAAAACACAGTTTGTTTTTTTTAAAGTAAGAAAACCTCATTGGTATTTAAAGTTCTGACTTTGAATCCTGTATTAAATAAGCATTTATTGAGTACTTATTATGCAATGGGTGTTTGCTACGTACGAAGCAGAAAAACTTATTAAAGCATGCCTCTGTTCTCTAGGAGCTGACTGATGGAGAAGAGCAGTGTGTCAACAATAAATGTCAGGCAATGTGATAACTGCTAGAAAAGAGTACATAATACAGTGGGACCATAAAGGAAAGGCCACCTCTAATGGAAAAATTAGGAAAGACCTCCTAGAAGAGATAACATTTGAACTGTATTTGAATGGGTTCTATCTAGTTGTGTGCAGATAAGTTTCTGTTTATGAGCAAACCAGTTCTTACAAGTGAGCCTGGTTTCTTACCAGCCTTTATCATTGTATTGTGCACTTGCCTATATGTTAGTTTGGAATGATTCTCTAATTTGTTTTTCATGCTTATGTGGTATGTGTTTTTTTATTTTGTGTTTCTGGGTTTTTATTATATGCAATACTTGCATGAATTTCCTCTAAACTTTCACTGTTCTCTTTCTGATTTCTATTAAAAAGCTATTCTCTATGTTTGAAAGCATTCTTCTATGATTTGTGATTCATACACAACATATTATAACATTTAGACAAAATATTCTGAATAACATACTCAGAAATGGAAATCATCTTTTTTTTCTTTAATTCATTTTTATTGTTAGACTTATTGGGGTGACATCTGTTAGCAAGGATTACATAGGTTCAGGCATACAATTCTACAGTGCATTGTCAACTTGTTGTATAATAAGTTCACCACCTAATGTGACTTGAATGTTCTCAGAAGTATAAAATGTTACTGGACAAGTTTCTATTTAAATCATACTTGCTGAGCTTGATTGACTGCAGGAGTTTACAGGGTACATGCTTCAGATTGGCTTATTTTCAGCAAGGTAAGGCTGCAATTTCACCATGGAATAACTCAGGAAAGGTACAGGCCAGACTCCTTTGGGGTTGTTAGGAACTAAAACCAGCCTGTGAGGGACTCAAATCAGCTCATGGGAAGGTGAGATTTCTTAGAAGATATATAGTAGGAAATTTCATGGATATCCAAGGACAGAAAACACAGCTGAGTAGGCCTCTGAGGGCCTGGATGGAGAATTCATAGTGAACCCATTTGCCAGTTCTCTCTCAAGCACTGTCCTTTTGGTTTCCTTCTTCTCTGCTTTACTCTTCTCAAATTGGGCTTCTACTGCTACACATGCTTTCTGCTCTCCTATGACTTCAGCATGCGTCTGAGCCAGAAAAATCTTCTCTGTAGAGATATTTTGTAAAATTATTTTTTAAAATAATATATGTACCAGCAAAAAGTGACTACTATAGAAAGGTATAAAATTTTTAAAAATTGTATTCATTTTTTCCTTTTCTACCTGTTTGACTCCTGGTAACTTTACCTAAAGTTTAAGAGGCTATTTTCTAGTCTTTTGGAAAATATACATTAAAATACATACGTATATAGAGAGATACACACAAAAACATAAAATAACTATGAATGCAAATACTTTTTATTTGCACAAAAATATAATCTTTGCACACTGTTGAATACTTTTTAAAAACTGTAATTGTACATTTTGGCATTCTTTTCATATTAATTGACATAAAACAGCTTCTTTCTTTTAAGTGGTTACATGTGGCTGAAACACAGTGTTTCCATTATTTAGTAAAAAATTTTTTATTCTTTATATTTTGTGTTTAATAACTTCTAGATTGTAATTGAAAATAAATTTTAAAAGTATGTATTTTATTATATTTGCAGTATTTTTAAACTTTTTTTTGCATTGCATCACATACTAGTAATTAATATATCTGCAGATACATGCAACCTGCGCTGTAATTTTTTTGCCCACACCCTCTGCAGGGTTGTTTTCTGTCTCTCTTGGGACCAGTTTTTGTAATTTATATTTATCTAAGAAAGCATCCACTTACAATTTGCTTATAATTACAATAAATAATATTTGTAATTTATTTAGAGATTTTTAAAGTACTCTTCTGATTCTTAAATTTCATATGTATGTATTCTTTTCCTTTTGTATTTCTGATTTTATTTATACTTTCCTTCTCCTTTTTTAACCTAAACTATTTTATTATCTGTCTTATTGTGTCTTTCCCCAGAGAACTGTATCTTTAATTTAATTATGCATTCTACTATTTTTCTGTTTTCTGATTAATCAATTTCTGCCTTTATTTTTGTCTTATACTTTACAAATTTATTTTGTTGATCCATAACCTACCTCCTTGAAAATAATGTTTTTGAAATTCATTTTTATTATCATTTGCTTAGGAAAATTTTTAATGCTTCCCATGTTTTTTGCTAGGTAATAGCTTTAATATTGCTGTAGTTTATATATTCTGTAATTTCAGTTTTAACTTTTTTCTTTGATCAAGATCTAAAATATCTGAGAATTTTAAAATTTTCATGTGGCTAAACTTGTGTGCGTGTGTGTGTGTGTGTGTATCTTTCTATCTATCTATCTATCTACTTTTTTTTTTAATATGGGCAGTTCCCTGGCTGGGAATTGAACCCAGGTCCTAGCATTGACAGTGCCAAAGCCTAGCCACTGCACCACCAGGGAACTCCCACTTCTTTTTGTATTAATGTAACATTTAGTCTTATATTGTGGTCAGAGATGATGGTTCTAATTTCACTTTCCTAGAATATATTGAGATTTTACTAATGTATTCTTTTTCTTTTAACTAAATATCCAATCAGAACTTGAAAAGAAGTTTTATGTTATATATGCACTTCGATATTTATCTACTGGCTTAATCATATTGATTGTATTATGCTTATTCTTATCATTTTTGTCTTCTTGATCTGTCATGGCTGACAGTGTCTGTGTTTTGTTGATTTCTTCTGGAGGTGTACATTTTTATGAATTTTGACACTTTGTTTTTGGTGCTGAAATATTTATAACACTTACCAGCTCATTGCTGATTTAAGATTGGTCATTTTAACAGTGTGTAGAAAAGTACCTAATGCATAGTAATTGTTCCATTATTATTACTGAATGTACAAATAACCCTTTATGTTCTTTAATAGTTCTTTCCTTGAATAATTCTTTTATGATATTAATATTATGAATTTTTTGGTTACCATTTGACTGGTTTATTGTTGACCTCCTTTTTTACTTTTAACCTTTCTCAGTCATAAAGAGACTCTTGGAGAATTTATTTTAGATGTGAATCTCTGCAGATTTGGTTTGTTCTGTAATTTTGGCCTCATTAAAGAATCTTTTATTTAGTGGTATAATAAATATTTTCAGGCATATACTTTCTCCTTATTTTTGTTAATATTGTCATTTCACTTGGCTAACTTTATAATTTCAAAAAGTATACTTACATCTGAATTTCTTGATTTATGATCTTTAGAAAGTAAAGAAATGTGAAGAAATGTGAAGAAATTCTTCCTTTATTTTCCTCTCCCTAAACATTGAATTTGGTTTATTATTTTTTTATTGTTGAAATGTATAATATTTCCCTTCTGTAAAAATACTTCAGATTGTTGTTTAGCCTTCTTTCTAAATATAAATAAATCCAGTTTTCTCTGTCAGACTTTTTACTAAGGCTCTACATGTATCTCTTGGTTTGCTGGATTTTGGACTCAAGTCAGTTTTTTCAAGTAGGACTCAAGGAATCACTGAGCTCTTGCATGCCTGAAAATGGCTGTTACTATCTTTATACGTGAACAACAATTTGGCAAAATATTAAAATATTTTTTGGCATGTCCAACCTGTGGCCCAGGACAGCTTTGAATGCGGGCCAACACAAATTCTTAAAACATTGTAAGATTTTAGTGACCTTTTTTTCTTTTAGCTCATCAGCTATTGTTAGTGTAGTATATTTTATGTGTGGCCCAAAACAATTCTTCTCACAATGAAATAAAAAAGTTGAACATTCCTTGTTGTGTTGAGTATTGAGTGTTGCTATGATGAGAAGACTGGGTATTTTGTTTGCCTTTTATTTTGGTTTGGGGTGTGTGTGTGTGTGTGTGTGTTTGTGTCTCCCATATATCTGAAAATTTCTTTCTCTGTCTTGATAGTTAGGAACTCTTATCAGGAAATATCTTTCCATCTGAGCCTATTCATTTGCTCTCTGATGTATGGATATTGGACATTAGGTGCAGTCATGATTGATGGATATTGACTTAGCTCTTTTTTCTGAAATATTGTTTGAAGTGCTGTGCTGGGGTCATTCCACCTGGCAGGAGACATTTTTTTCTCCATATGTTTGGAAATATAACTTGTTTTAGAATACCGCCTAATTGTTTCTTCTACTTCCTTTTAATGATTCATCCTCTGAGCCTAGTGTTAAGTAGCATATGCAAATATTTTTAAATAAACTTTTATTGAATATATACGTGGATGAGCCTGGACTCATTTCCCTGCTACTGATTGATCCTCTCTGTCTACTTCTCTCTAAATAGGGAGTGTTATTGAGATTTTTCAGAATTTTGTCCACTTACCATCTCCTAAATCCACCACAGTTCTGGGAGAGAAGAGCGAGCTAGGTTGAGAACAGCAGTTGATTCCTGGGATCTCCCATGTCTCACTCGCCTTGAATGCTACTTTTCAAGGATTATGGCATAAAATTATGGCCTTTCGGGTGCTTATTGCTGGTACATTTTTGTTTGTTTTGTTGGTTGGGTTTCAGTTTTGTGTGGTTAACACTGCTTATTTACTTGGTTTTAGGGAAAGTTGATACATGACTTTGTTCTTTCTCCTCATCCCAGAAGTCATGGAGGGTTTCTAAACAAGTTTGGAACCTCAAAAGCAGAGCTGAATACCCTGTTCTTTAGATTTCTTGTAGAACCTAGTCTAGGTCTTGCATACGAAATACAATAATAAGCATTTAGTAACTACTTACTAAATCCATAACTAATACATTTTATGGTAATTTTGTCTAATCTATGACCTGTTATTGAAAGAAGGGGAGATACTGTACAATCCTCTTGGACTTACCAAATCTAATTTTTGATTAATTCCAAGAGGCGGTGGGTAAAGCACAAGGAACAAGCAGTAGGACACAGAAGAAATGGCCACAGTTCAGAATGAGGATGCTTAGTGCTCACTTCAACCCTGGAAGAATTAAGCACATCTATTTGCTTTTGATCCCATGCAGGATATCAGCTCTTAGGGCCTCTGAAAAGACAGGTGAGTGAGCAGGGAATTTATCCTCTGGTTAGTTTTTTTTCTTCACTAAACACATCAGTTTTAAGACCACCATGTGAAATTTGTTCCATGGATTCCTTTATTGTTAAAATAGTAATACTCACCTTGGATGGTTTTTTGGTTTTCTTCTAAGTCTTTTACTGGCTCTTTAGGAAGGATTGCCCACCCAGCTGGGATGCATTGCTCTCCTCTTTACGTGACTCTGTCTTTATCCTTGGGCAAGTTCAGCTTCATGCCATCGGGCAGCTTCTTTTTATGGAACGAAATGAAAAAGATTGCACATCTTTGTGGTGATGAGTCTTTTTGTTCTTTTCAGCTTCTGTGTATTGATATTCTTTCTCTTTCCCTCCTTCAGGAAGAAAGAACAGGAGTTGGACGGGCAGAAGAAGGTCACTTGCTTTCTTCTGCCTATTGATTTTCCTGTGCCATTCAGCGGTTCATTAGTTTCTCCTAACTACAGTTCCGTATTTAGCAGCACTTTGGGCTGGGACATCAGCTAAGAGAGGGACTGACTGTGCCTCAGTCAGCTAGAGGTGGATTGGGAAGGTGACCTGATAATAAGAGTGTCAGTGCTTTACAATCAAATGCCTGGGTGATTTTTGATGGTCTTACCTTAGTGGTTTACTGTTTCCTACATGAGTGAAATGCTAGTCCACATGAGACTTCAAGACTTCTTAGAGTATTATTCAGGTGATGGTGGTGAAATGCTTTAGGGAGTTGTGATTGACCATGTGTATAAAGACCACAATGTCTATTGACATACATTAATTATGCAGAATTAAAAATTTTTTATTATAGAAATTGAAAAACATACAAAAGTAAACAATGTAATCATGAACCCCATATTCTCAGCTTCAATGATTATCTCCCATGGCCAATCTTGTTTTGTGTATGTCCCTTCTTATTTTTTTCCTCTAATATTTTTCCAGACATATTATTGCACTTGTAAATATTTTAGTGTGATTGTTAAAAGATAAAGACCTTTTAAACAACATAACCACCAATACAGTTATCATAATTAAAATATAATTAGAGTACTACCTTAATATTATCAAATAACTAGTCAATGATTTAAATATCTTATACATTTTATAATTTTTTAAGCTTGATTTTTTGAATCCACACTTTATTTCATATTTAATATGTATTCTATGCCTCTTTTAATCCTGAGATTACCCTTTTTAATTTATTTTTTATTTGTAATTTTTTTTAAATTGGGTCATTTGTCTTGGAATTTCTTGGAGAGATTTAGAGTCTGGAGTTTGCTTATTGTACACATGTGGTGTTGTCTAACATGTTTCCCTGTCCTCCTTTATTCTGGTAAATTGGTAATCTAGAAGCTTAATCAGATTCAGCTATAATTTTTTTGGCAACACTCTTTCTTAGGTACTGAGGTATTCTTTCAGCAGGAAGCATAATGCTTGACTTTCTTTTTGTGATGCTAAAAATCTGTGTAATAATGTTTGACAAAACCAAACCTTGAAATATTTCATGACTTTTTTTTTTTCTAAAGTATGTCTTCTGCTAATAATTGAAACCAAAGCTCCTCAGGAAGTCTTTAGACATTCAATCCTGATAAGATAAAGCAGCAGCTGTGGTATTAGTTTACTGCCATATATGAAACTCCTCACTGAAATGTGAGGTGTAACCTGGGCAAGTCCCTGCTCTTGTGGTGAGAGGGGGAGCTAAGCTGTTTGTTCTCTGGTGGGGCACAGCCTGCCCCTGCTGTTAACTGCAAGCTGAGGTCAAATTCAGTCCATTTGTACTCATCAACAGAAAGAGTATTAGTGACAGCCTGTTTTCTCAACCACCTTAAAGAGACATGGCTTCTGCCTTCTAAAAACAAACAAAACAAAACAAAACACACAAAACAATTGTCCTTAATTTCCAAGGGGCTGTGTTACCACAAGGATAAAGTCTCTTACTAAATCTCTCTCTCTCTATCTACTTACCTACTTACCTATATACCTATGTGTCTATCGGCTTAAGAAATGAGGAATTCCAGTGTTTTCTAGGTATTTGGTTAATAATGGTGTGTGGACAAAGATAGGAAACTATTCCGTTAATACCTATGTAATTGTTATTTACTGATGAGACATCTTTCCTATGTGATGTCCCCTTTGCCTTGCTAATTGCTGTTTCTGGTAATGGAAGGCTTTGGATGCCACTGGAATATAGGGGACACCAGCATCTTGCCCTCAGAGAGTAGTGACTTTGATGAGAAATTTGTTCGTGGGACTGACTTAATACCCTTACATGTCAAAACAGTGTTCATCTCGTTTTCACTTAGGAGTGACTGCGCACACAGACAAGTCCAGACCAATAGGATTTCTGATTGGTTTGTAAATTGCAAGAGCCTTACCCGATGCTAACAAAGGCCATTACTCACCTCTGCTGAGACAGACTTAGTCCTTTCAAAGAGAGTAACCTGTATAACCTGAGTTTTCTAACCACCTGAGATCACCCTTTTAGTTCATGTCCAAAGTAATCAAGGCCCCATTTTGGGGACAGCAAGAAGCCCAGGTGCCTCTGTGGGGACTTCTGAGGGTTCTGCAGAGTCCGGGTTCATCTCTTTCACTCCAGAATACTCCTGGCTCTTCTTTGGTCAATCCTGGCTATTTCCATGAGGCTCCAGCTCTGGCATGCTCTAAACACAGACACTAGCAGACGTGCAGCCTACCATCAAGGTTAACATCCTGTCAAGGAGTGGCTTTTGGGTTGTCAGAAAGGCTGCTTCACTTGCCTCCCTGGAGGAGATTATCACCACCTTTATAGGGCCAGATAAGCTTCCCTGGGTTGAGCTGATTATTTAATCAGTTGTCAGAGAATTGGTAGAGGTGGGTATTGATTTTAAAGAGAGAGGACCAGCAACCTTGTTCATGTGCACCTGTTCTGTTGCACCCTTACTTAACCTTGTCTGTGGATGCCCAGATGGATGTGATGGGCATGGCAGTGGAACCTGCCTGGTCTGTCTTCTGCTCACCCATCATTGGTACCAACTGTAAATGAATCCCTCTGGGTGGGTTGTTCTTGTTTTGGGGGAGCAGAGGCTTCTGTCCATTAGGTCTGTGAGGCATTTAGCCTTCATGTAATTGTGGGTATTCTTACTCAGAACTTTTCAATATTTGGTGCAGTTGGTCAGAGAAAACCATTGTTAACCAATTGACACTATTCATTTTACTCTGTGGAACTAAGGTCATGGGATTGGGCCCAGAGAGGCCCAGATTCTCATTTCCATACTCGCCCTAAACAGTTGGGTCACTAATCTGGGCTTCAGTTTTCTTCATCTGTAAAATGGGAGTGTATTAGTTAGCTAGGGCTGCCATAACAAGGTACCACAAACTGGGTGCTTTAAGCAACAGAAATTTATTTCCTCACTGTTCTGTATGCTAGAAGTTGGAGATCAAGGTGTTGGCAGGGTTAATTCCTTGGATAGAATCACTCTTCTTGGCTTGTAGATGACCATTTTCCCTCTGTGTCTTCACATGGTCTTCTCTTTGTGTGTGTCTGTGCCCTAATCTCTTCTTATAAGGATACCAATCGTATTGTATAATATAAGCCCCCTCCCCCATATGACCTCATTTTATCTGAATTACCTCTTTAAAGGCCCTATCTTCAATTATGATCGCATTCTGAGGTACAAAAGGTTAGGATTTCAACATACATATTTTGGGGGAGATACAATTTAGCCCATAACAGGGGGCAGGGTGGATGTGGGTGTAGGGGTACATAAACAATGGTTTTCTAACATTGCTCTGAGGAGACTCCAAATACTAGGGTGGCAGACTATCTCCGTTTCCCCAGTTCTTAGAGGTTTCCTAGGATATTGGACTTTCAGTGCTAAAACTGAGGCAGTCCCAGACAAACCAGGGTATTTGGTCAACCTATCTGTCCTTCCACGGGGGCACAGGGCCAGCAATTGGTTCCCCAGCCTGCCTCAGCCAGAGCTGCACTGCTTCTTTCAGCTTATACATCAGCATCCTCGGTGAGATTTAATTTAACAAAAAGGTTTTGTGGCCAAAAATCACTAGGAAACCTCTTGATTTGATGGCCTCCAGCATCTTCTCCTCCTGCCCTATTCTATGATTTAATTTCATTTGCACACACCAAATTCCAGCCATTTGTCTGAAGCTATTAACTGATTGCAGCAAAATTAATTGGGTTCTCATTTAGTTCATGGCTAACAGTGAAATAGAACAGGAAATTGTTAGACCTGTTCTGAAGCAGAACTTTGTGCTATGCTTTTGTGATGGCAGACGACACTTGCTGAATACTCACTGTGCTCACTTTTTTCTGTCATTTTATTGTAATGTTTAATGCATCTCTGTTACATGGTTTGCGTCACCAGGAGCAGCATGCCCATGATACAGATGAAGAAACTGAGGTGCAGAGAGATGAATAACTAGCCCAAGTCTCAGGGCTGCTCAGGGCAAGGCCAGGACTGTGCAGGCAGTTTGACTTGAGTGCATACTGAGTCCAGATGCAAGTATCCCTGCTGGTGCAGGAACAGGGACTAAACGAGTAAGGGTAAAGTAATTCCATCTAGGCTGATGGGCCAGATTCTTTTGTCCAGGAAACACATGTCAGTAACTGTCCCCTCCCCACCCCTGTCTGTCCCTGTCTAACATCCCTGGCTGGTCCTGCTTTTTGCTGTTGTCAAGCCTGGAGCAGTTCTCAAGGTGCAAAGAGGTTTGGGGGATCTTGCAGTGAAGAACACTGAATTGCATAGTGACAGTTATTCCCTGGCTAATTCTTTTTCAGGTCTTCTCATGACATGGAGGGAGAAGTTTGTGCTAGTCTTTAATTTCTCCCCATCACTTGATGATCTCCCTTTTTCAGAAAGAGAGAGCAGGGGCAGCAGTATCTGATGCATTTGAATAACTATGGCTTTTAGTGTAATCATCTTTATGCAGTTTATTTTGAAGTATGGCAAATGATACTGGTTTTGCATTTATGGCAGTGATATAAAGTACCTTTAGAAGATTTTGATTTATGTGAAAAAGTAAATTAAATGTATTCAGTACTTAATAGCACAGGTGATGTACAAATATGGCAAAAATTGTGAAGCACATGGTGAAAAAGATTGACTTTGTGAAACACTGGCCAGGAGGAGAGAAAGGTTGGAGTTCATTTGACTCTTGAAAGCAGAAGATGAAAGGCAGGAGCTGTTTGTTCAGCCAAGCTTTCAGGGTCAGTGCCTCAGCCAAGATTGAACCTTGCCTGGGCTCTTGGGTTGCTAGTTGCAGGCCCCTTTGGAGTGCGGTGTGCCTGCCAGATAAACTCTGGAAAGACATGTTCCCTTCCAGCATCAACCCCACAGCCATTGGGATTTTGTTTTTGTTTTGGTAATGGTTTTCGATATCTTTGAAATGCTCCCATCAGTAAGGATAAAGATAAAAAGTGGATTCCTGCACCAGGTCAGAGGCTGTGCCTTGGGAGAATGCAGTATAGAAAATAATTAGAAGTGCAAATTGGAATGCCCAGCATGAGGCAGAAGGGTTCACCCTGGGTGGACTCCAAGTCACTGTGTGGGGATTGGATGCTGTGACAGCACGTCCCCTGGGGTAAGAAGCAGTTTGGGGTCGCTATCCCTCATCTAGCCTGGGAGCAACTGAACTTGAAGGAGCTTTTTGTGGGATCAGTCTTGGGTGAATTTGTTTGCCTGCCAAGCTTGCTGCTGGTTCTTAAAGTACAGTTGACCTTTGAATAATGTGGGTTTAAACTGCACTGGTCCACTTGTACTTGGATTTTTTTTTTTTTTCAATAAATACCTTTGGCCCTTTGTATCCTTAGGTGTCACATCCATGAATTCAACCAACTGCCTGTAGACAGAAACAGAATTTTCACATTCTGAGCTGCAAGTGCGTGAATCTGCAGATGCAAAGGGCCCACTGTAGAGTCAAAAGTTATTTGTGGATTTTTGACTCTGAGGGTAGAAGGGTGGTGTGCCAAACCTCTGCATTGTTTGAGGATCAGCTGTACTTATTAAACTTCAGAGGGCTGTGTCCTTATTAAATAGTCAAAGTGAGTGCACGGTTTCTGGTTAACTGCTCAGTACAACTCCCACACTATGCTGTTGCTGTACAAATAGGGTCTGAGCTTGGCTAATCCTTGCAGGACTCAATACCTGGTCGGCAGTGGTTGCTGTGCATTGTTGATGCCTGGTACAGGCACCAGATCCTTCCTGGCAGCCAAAACTTTGCACAGTGAGATTGAAGATTGGTTTCCAGTGACCATCACAGAGACCTGGTGGTCATGGTTGCCATAACCTAGACCTTTGGTTTTCAGACACTTCCCCTGGCAGCAGCCTAGAATGACAACTGTCCAGTCATGACTGGACATCCTCTTTAGCCTTTTTACTCCCTCCTACAATGTTTGTATAATCACTCCCCATTGTTTTAAATTGACTTGTAAAAAGATGTTTCAGGGTCATGTTGCCCACCTCTCTAAATTATACTCCCATTTCATAAGGAAACTTGGAATCTTCTTTTAAAAATTTTAAAATAAAAAGGGAAAATGAAAAAGTACCTCAAGGTTGCTGGTGAAGAAATAATAATGTTCTTGTCTTGAAAGCCCTCTGTCCGCAGTCCTGTGATTTGTTGCACGTAACAAACTTTTCTCCCCACCAGGAAACATCTGTATGGATTGTTTCATTACAACGCCACGATGCTTGGACTTGAGTCACTTCCAGATCCCACTGACACCTGGGAAATTATAGAGACCATCGGGAAAGGCACCTATGGCAAGGTCTACAAAGTAACTAACAAGAAAGATGGGAGCCTGGCTGCAGTAAAAATTCTGGATCCAATCAGTGTATGTCATGGTGGTAAATTGTAACCACAATATAGTATTTTATGCACATTGAGTTTTCAACTTTTGTCCTGGTTCTAAGGATAATTTTCATGAAATCTCAAAATAAGTCACGACTTGTCAGCTAATCTGAATGACAGGACTCCCTTTGAAGTTGAAACTTTCCTTGACTTTTTGTTTCTTGCCCATGTTATTGTTGTTTTGATTTTGGCTCTCTGGGCTCTTCAAAAGTTATTCTCTTGGAAAAGGGATTTATTTCCCTCACTGAGCATATATAGAAATTGGTCTCTCTATAAGTTACAAAGTGACTCAGACATGTGTTCAATCATCTTAGTCTGGTATCTTATCTCAGAGCCCTGAATGTCAAGATTATAATGCTGGATGCTGTTTTGTGCAGTGAGGTCATGGGGTCCTATACTGGGTTGGGTGCCTTTAAGCTACTGTTCCTTAACTGCTTTGACAATTCAGACATTTTTAAATTAAAAAAAAAAAAAACACAGATATTTATAATACTTTTAAAGAAAAAAGGATATAATAAAGACATTTTATTGATATAATAATCAGAAGGTTTCAGTTGAGATCTGAATGTCCATCATTAACTATATTCAAGATGTACTGATGATGACATTAAAAATATAGAACAAAAATGCTTTGTTACATGATTACTACTTATTCCCTTCCTCACACCAAAGACTTAATCCACCTTGCATTTTTTTTAACCCTGTGTAGGATATGGATGAAGAGATTGAGGCAGAATACAACATTTTGCAGTTTCTTCCTAATCATCCCAATGTTGTAAAGTTTTATGGGATGTTCTACAAAGCAGATCACTGTGTGGGAGGACAGCTGTGGCTGGTGTTGGAGGTAAGAGGCTCTTGTTGGGTAACCATCTCTTCAGAGCTCCAGGGACAAGCAGATGTGTTTTTGCATAAATAGCAAGATACACATTTGAGGAGTTGGTCCCTCCTGTATTTCACAGGTACCTTACCAGATGTAGTATTCTCCTCCCAAGTTCTCATAGGTAGGCTGTGTACTATAAATGTTCATGTTTCTCTGCTTCAAATGTTTAATAATCTTTTCTTCTAATACTGAGTGAATACAGGAGTACAGTTGGAAAAGGTTATTTTTTTCCCTCAATTGGGAACATTTCCTAGAAGACATGATTGCAACTAATTTTCAAACATTGTTAGCCCAAGGTTTACTTGACTCACCAAGTTTGAATTAGCCCATTTATCCTCACCTTAGATTGGGTTCCCTGAAACTGATTCTGAGAGCTGTGTACTATAGGTTTATTGGGGAGATGTTACAGCAAATAGACCTAGAAGAAAGTGAGGAAGGCAGGGTTGGGCAAGGGAGACATCAGAACAGCAATGTGGTTACAACAGAGGCTGTCCTCGGGGAAATGAAGACCTGGGATGCTCATGCAGAGGCATTTCCCTGTAGTTGGGGGCAATTCCTAGTGAGAAGTGCTGATGGGAACTGGGAGCAAGGAGCAGGAAGTAGCCAAGATTCCAGGCAGCATTTAGTCTGAAGAGGGAGTCTGAAAGGAGCACCTCATCCTGCCTTATTTCTCCCTTATTAATGGGAATGAATGTGTGTATCTGGGTGCAAGAATCAATTCCCCACAAATCCAATCTCCCAGGGGTGTAAAATAGCAAAGCCACAGTAATGACAATCTATTAGTATTAGAAATTAGTGTATTAGGACAGGTCTATTGCTTCACACTCGTGCGGCCCACTGTGATTTGTTCTGGACTCTGCCCCTCTGAATTAGCATTTGTCTCTGTGCTGGAGGTCACATATGTGATCCAGGAGCACGTAGACACACGTGAAAGCCTTAAGAGAGAAACTCCAAGGGAAAGGCAAGTCCTCAATTCTCCATCTAGTACCTCTTGTTCAAATCTTCCACCTGACTCTGGGAGGGCCTGGGCCTGGGGAAATATATACTGGTTGTCATGACAACCATGTATGGAGAATTCATTTGTTATATTCAAATGGGATAATCTGCAGGAAAAACAATTTGAACACTTCTGTCACATCAGTTGCCTTCCTCAGAATATAAAGATGGAAGGGGTTTTGGTTTTCAGAAGTCATCTTTGTGTAGTTGGCTGGCTGTCATATAACACATTTCTCATAGTATCATAGTTTGGATTTTATTATTCCCACATCTTCCCTGAGAATATTATAGATTTTATCCTGTCAATGAAGGTCTAGAATAACACTAAATTTTAAAATGGTACTTTCCTTGCAACATGGAAAGTTGTTTCTAGTGTCTGATTATATTCTTCTTCAGCTTGGTAAGACCTTGTTTTAAACCTCATTGTAATTTGATAGTGGAAGTACAGTGACCAAGAAATCTTCATTTTTATTAATTTTTGTCCTCTGACTCAAAAAGTCTCTGTATTTAAACATAGAGAGCTAGAACTTCTGGGAATTTTCCAGGACCTCCCCTTGATGTGACAGGCAGGCAGGTAGGCTGTGCTCCTTTCAGTCATGGCCCAGGCAGCCAGAAAGGACCAGGCATGGCCTTGAAAGAAGAGAAGGAGCCCAGAACTATGAGTTGAGCCTTGTGCATAATGCTCCCCTGCAGACTGTCTTCCTTTTCCAGGGTGACCACCAACAGATAATGAGGCTGCCCTGAGACATTGAATTATTTATATCTCAGCAATACAATATGCTGACATTTATGCCTTATGCAGGTTGTTTTGGTCCATGCTAAAGTAGGTGGTAAAGGGATGTCCTCAGTCTTTTCTGGCCCAGAAAGGGTGCCAGCCAGGCTACTGGGTGATAAGATGCCTACCATGTGCTCATAGAGACAAGGATTCCTGGGCTCCTAGAACTAGCAGGAATGGAGGCCCAGAGGAGTGACATGCCTCCTGTCACTTAACAGGTTGCATGGCAGAACTGGGGAGAGAACCACACTTTGCCACTTTGCTCCCATCATTTGCTGCTGTGGCCCTGTCTGTCGGTTTCCAGGAACACAGATGGGGGCTGTCTGGCCAGGATCGCAGCAGCCCAGTCTCTCCCTCACACCCACACACAGTGGGAAGGCCATGACATACGTGTAGCATCCTGACCGTTTTGCTCCATCTGCAACTCTTTTAGGAGTGCTTCAGAACACTCACAATAAAATTATGATCTGTTTAATATTGTTCTCCTCATCCTGTATATTGAGATTAAACTTATGTTGCCTTTACTCTTTTCTTGCTGAATGAGATGGAAGGGCCAGTGAGCAGCTATTCCACAGAGTAATTCTAAAGGATAGAAAAATGTTATTAATAACTCCCTTAAATCACCACAACTCTGAAAACAAAAGCATATAAAAATGTCATTTCTGAAATCCATTACTAATTGTTAGCAGAAAGTAAACAAAGCTCTCTTTCATAACAGGTAATTACTGTATCGAAAGTTATAGAGAGAAAGCACTCATGCATAATAATGTTTTGAAAAACTCGTGAATATGTTTTATTCTAAATTAATATTAAATTTAAAAAAAATCAGAGGGTGGGAGAAGAGGGAGGGGGAATCAAATACATGGTGATGGAAAGAGAACTGACTCTGGGTGGTGAACGCAGAATGCAACACGTAGATGATTCACTGCAGAATTGTACACCTGGAACCTATGTAATTCTTGTTCACCACTATCAACCCATTTAAATCTAACAATAAAAAAAAAGTTAAAAAAAACCTGTAAGTCCTATTAGCTCTCCCCTAAATGAAATACAGTTGACTCTCCCTTAACCAGAACTCAAACAGCTGGCATTCTTGATCAACCGGCAAAGTCTCAAATTTTGCTGGTAGCTTCAGATTTTTGCCCATTGATCAAGAGGGCCAGTTGTTTGAGTTCCAGCTAATGAAGAGTTTATTTATATTTGTTCAGCATCTACCAATCCCCATGGATGCCAGTTAATTGAGAGTCCATTGTAAAATAAGAATTTAGACTTTTAAGAAAAGCACAATACTCAGAAAAAATACCTAGTATGTGCTAAGGCATGAACTACATTTACTCTTTTTTCCTTTCAGCATAAAACCTTCAGCAGGTAGATATTAATTTCAGCATGAATCACATGTCCAACTTAAAATAAATGGTTTGGAGACTGGAGTACTAGAAAATGAGGCTATAAAGTAAATAATAATAATAATAAAAAAACCAACCCCAATAGTTCTTATATTTTTAAACTAGATAAAAAATTAGTTTTTTAAATCTGTTTTTTTTTTTTCTTTTAAAGATCTATGTATAAGTTCAGTAACTAAGCTGGGTTGGAGAAGGTGGCAGAGGGGCACATCTTTATCCAGTGTTTGCTTTTATTTAAGGCCCTAGAAAGTCCAATACAGGCCCAAATGTTACTGCAAGTGTTATACTTTAAACCATTCTCACCCATTGATATTGTGGCATGAATCAAGTTGATTACATTAACAAATTAGGGTCGTAGCACGTCTGGAACACAGGACTGATAAGTTTTGGTTGGCCAGAGATAGTTAGAAGCAATGACTCAGATGGCAGGTTCTGACAGGATTCTAGAATGACCGTCACTGGAATGCCAGGGGTCAGAAGGAAGTACAGAACACCTGTGAATGGACCAGAAGGGAAGAACTTTGAAATGGGACAGAGATGCATCCTCTGTACATACATGTGCTGTATGTGTTCAGCAAAAGCAAGAGAGAGTTAGAAGCTGAAGAGTGAAGTGACTCTGCCCACTCACCATTCTACTCAATAAACATATGTCCTGGAGAGAGACTGAGGTGGGAGTTGGGCCTCTTGTGCCTAACCTACCTCTTGTGGTATGAGCATCTCCCCACTCTGACTTGAACTCTAGGGCTGCAAGTAAAATAGTGTTCATTCTTCTAGGTGCAAGCCAGTGACCTCATCTGGTATCAGCACAATAAACACAATCTGTCCCAACAGTGTGGAGGAAAAAACCTTCTGGCCTTACTGAGAGGTGGACAGTGTTCAGCAGGGTGCTTCCTAAGGCATCTTCTAGACCCAGAGTAATTTTGGTGATCTGTGACTTTTGATTCATGCCTGCTATCTTTTAACACCCTTGAAAGATAAGGTCCCCTGCACAAAAAGGCACTGAAAAGAAATTCCTCTTAATTCTGCATTCTGACTGGGTCAAATCAACATGCCGGTACAGAATCTACTTGAAAGTTGGAGCTTTGACTAGAATAGAGGTCTGGTGATAGTGTTGCATGGGCCTTTTTAATAACGGAGGAAAGTGGATGGCTTATTGAGCACAGAACATTGCATTGCTTGAAATTATGACCATCTTAGCAAAAATGCACATACTGTGATTGAATCAATATTCAACGATGTTTTGAAAAATAGATGTGGTACACAAATGATTTTTCTATTTTTGTTGGTTTGGAGCAAAATGCTCATTAAATTCTAGATGCATTCAGCTGCCACATGTTCTAAATGCTGAGGGCGTAGGGAATGCAGGCATGGAGACACACCTCTATATTTGAATCTGATGGCTGGCAGAGTGGGTGGGAAGAAAGGCCCCTGCAGGCACCAACTGTCAGGGTTGGAGCAGGAGGCGTGGTTGCCATCTTAAAACTATTATTTGATGCATTTAAATATAATTTCTTGTCATGGTTTTAAAATGTTCAGTCCATTTTACTGAACATTTACCCTGGTTAGAAAATTGGAAGTAGGTACCTGCTTCCCTATACAAGTACTCGAAGTGCTTCCTCTGTAACCCATGGGGCTGTCTTTTAAAACTTTGCTGGTAGGCTAAAACTTCACAAGACAGCTTCCTTTGAAGTCGCCCTGAGCAGTTTAATTATACGTTTTTTTTTTGGTGAGTCATAGGCAGTCAGACAGCTCTCAAACTCTGACATTTAGTGAACAAAAGGCACCAACTGAGTAAGATCTTTTTGTTGTTTTTAAACCCACAGCTGAGTTTTGATCCTGCTGATGAAATGGCTGCTCTTAATCCCTTCACAGGTTCTAGAGCTATGAAAAAAGTTTATAAGTTGGCTGCCTATATAAAATATTGCTGCATAGACTCCTGTTGCAAAAATGGCCATAGTTAACGTAGAGCAGGAGAGAGACTAAAATGAGGGTTCAGGGGAAAATTCTGGTGTTGAGTTAGCTTGGGTCATCACCCAGCATTTAATTTAAATTTTCTCTGGGTAGAATTTTAATAGTATGCTTGCAATTCAGTAAAGCATGTGCTTCCCTGAGAGGGGAGCCAGGCTGAGTTGCGGTTCTGATAAAGGTGTTATAGTGCCTGGCATTTCCATTACTGCTTTTGCTTTTGAGGATCCAAGAACTCTATCGATATTTCCCTATTCTCACGAGATCCCTAGACTCATCTCTTCTCCACTTTCTACATGCAGTTGGCCAGAAATTCCTGTCCTTTATGTCTCATAAATGCCTCCCATATCTGTCCCTGACTCTTTATCCTCGTAATTCCTGACTTTTTGACCCTGCCTCTCTTGATTGCTTCAATACCTCCAAAAGGTGTCTAGCTTCAGATGTTTTCCTATTCCAGTGGTTCTCAACCTTCCTAATGCCCCGACCCTTTAATACAGTTCCTCATGTAGTGGTGACCCCCATAAAATTATTTTCGTTGCTACTTCATAACTGTCATTTTGCTACTGTTATGAATCGTAATGTAAATATCTGATATGTGTTTTCCGATGGTCTTAGGTGACCCCTGTGAGAGGGTCGTTCGACCCCCAAAGGGGTCATGACCCACAGGTTGAGAACTGCTGTCCTATTCTGTCTACCTTTCTATCTGCCACCCAAGTCATCTTTCTAGAATGCAAACCTGAACAGGGTCCTCCTGCCTAAAACTTGTCAGATAGCTTACCATTCTTATCTATTGGTATATTATGGTATTATAATATATGTGTGCATAGTAATAAAGCACATAGTCCTTAGCAGGGGAGACCTGCCATTTCTGTTCTCCACACTCCTTCCCCATCTGATCCTGGCACCCTTCATCCCAACAGTAGCAGAGTATTTAGAATTCTCTTTCTCTCCTCATTCTTTCATGTTCCCTTCCTTTGCAGATGATGTTCCTTTTCCAGGGATGCCCTTTCTCTTCTTGTCCACTTCCCATAAACTCATTTGTCCTTCAAACTCATTGAGAACAAAGAAAGAACTTTCCTTTCAGTAACTGAATGCTTCTTTGTTCTTGAGACCCCCGCCTGCCCAGAGGAGACAACTGATTTTAACTTATCCTGTAACTCAGTTCAACTGAGTGATTTCTTGGGGAAGAGGCACATTCTAGTATTTATATCTCATTTTCACAGTCCAGTTCAAAGCTCAATCATTTGGGCAAGGACTTACTATTTTAGGGCCTTTTCTTTCCTTCTTCCCTTTCCCTTTCCTTGGGTGGCATCGGGATCTGGGTACACGTAGATGCTTGTGTAAAGCTATGGCAGTGAGAGCAGGGCCCCAAACTGTATGGTGGCCCTCAAGTCCATGTGCTGTCTGCCTTTGGTATCTGCCCATGTCCCTGGTCCCTGATACTTATTCCTGTCATGAGGTCCTCACCCTCTTTGTCCTTCTCATTCAAACTCTACTCTTGTGCCTATACCTAAATTGAGCATAAAGTTCTGAATCTCCTGCAAGTCATGAGCAGGCTGTAGTGAACTGTTATAATCCCAGGCTTGGTTGGCCTCCCCATACTGTACTGCCATTTCTACTCAACATGGACACCTATTGGTTCGTACTAGGCACTCTGTGAGGAGGTCTCCCCTTGGATTTGCAAATGAAAAGAGGGTCATAGGAAACTGAAGTTTCTATCATTACCCCTTACACCAACCTCACAAGAGGGGGTATCTTCACTCTCATCTTGCTCTCTCAAGCTCTCCAAGCTCCATGTCATCGGCCACAGAAGAGCTTTTCTTTTTGTGGTTTGTGAACTTCACTTATGTCATCTCCATGTTCTTCCATGATCATCATTTGAATTGGTGGTCAATTCTCCAATTTTTATTTTGTGAAATACAGAATCTAGCTTGGGGAGTCTTGAGAAAATTATTTTATGTCTATCAGAAGCTTAGTTTTAAAGACTATTCTATGAATTGTGCCACTGAAAATGCATTAATTGCTCAAGAGGGTATTGTATTGAACATTGGATTTTATTTGTCCTTTCAGGGTCATGTAAGACATAGTTGGAATTTAAAAAATGTGGAATCCTTTGAAGGCATTACCCTGGTACTTATCATTAAGGCCATCAGAGAGATCACTGTTGAGTTACAAGTTATACCTGACAGTGGTAGAAAGTGGATTCCAAGGACATTTTATCCAGACTCAGGGGACCATCATAGCCTTCAATGCATTTCACTGCTTCTAGGATCCCTACTAAATTATTCCTGAACATTAGTAATTTTATCCTAGTTTTAAAGATCCCTAATGCTATATTAGCTTTTTAGCCATATACTCTTGTTTATGAGTAATTTAAATGGTAAACACGTGGGCAGATTCAGTTCCAGGTTATCTTGATTGTTAATGTGTGTGCAAGGTATCTGCCATTTATGTATCAGGGAATGAATGATACATACATCAAATAAAACATCTCATGCTTTATTAAAACATTGCATAAAATTGAATAGATCTCAATGTATTATTATCTTGATAAAAAGTTGTCTGCTTTTAGGAAATCTGCTAATCTGTGCTCTCAGGTTTCTTACTTAGGAAAAGGCAGTTGACTCAAGCAGCCAAAACCCAAGGACCCTCCCACTGTTGACTAGTTAACTCTTTCCCAAATTGCTGACTAAGTGCCAGGAGAAAACCTAGGTCTGGAAAGCAGGGTCTTAACCTTCATAAGGATAAGAATGGCTCTGAGAAGCTGACATAAGCTCTGAATTTTTTCAGGACAAAAATGTGAGATCCACGTACATACTACCTACAATTTCAAAGTATTTACATGCCTTGCTCAAACCCGTTGAGAACCCTTGGTTTAAGATGGTATGTAGCAAACCCAAACCTGCACATTGACTTCTGCAGTTAGTAAAAATTATTCAAGGAAAACCTTAAATAGCTGCAAAAGTACAGTATACCTGGTTTATAAACTTTTAAGATTTCAGTAATGTATAATATATAACAAAGAACAAATATGCAAGATATATTTATATTGTGTTTTTAATTATAGAAAAAAAAAGACTAGCATAAAGTCACTGAATGTGTAAAGTTGAATATGAGAAGGTTAAAAAAGCACATATGATGCAACTCCACTCCATAGATTTGACATGCAATGGCCACTCTAGAAAGAGCTGCTGGTTGGTTTCTGTTGCCTGTAGTGCCAGCATTGGCAGTGGAGGAAGGTTAAAATGGAATTTATTTTCTTCCAACCATCAAGGTCATTGATCCTGTCTCTTCTGGTCTTCTCTTAGCCACAAAATGCATGTCTAAAAAAATAGACAGTATTCTTATAAAATGAAAAATATCCAATAAGTCACCATGCGTTCTCTTTCAAATTTCTAAGTAACAACTTGTGCTTTTATATTTCACTTGACAATTTAAAAAATCAACTTTTTAGACTTGCACTGTCATTCGTAAATCCTCACCTTGAATAAGTGTGTGTGCGCACCTGCACACACAAACTAGATTTGACTCTGCAATGGAAATTTGAAGTTTAATTATTACAACCTGGAGTTTTGTGATCTGCAGGTTTACTTTACTACACAGGGGCATTTATTCTTAATGTCTTTTTCTTCTCTTTTTGTTTGTGCTCTCCTGCTGTTTCTGTCCCCGGCACTTCCTCCTGCAGCTGTGTAATGGGGGCTCAGTCACTGAGCTTGTCAAAGGTCTACTCAGGTGTGGCCAGCAGCTGGATGAAGCAGTGATCTCATACATCTTATATGGGGCCCTACTGGTAAGAATGTCCATTCAGCTGGGGAGGACAGCAGAGGGGCAATTTGTCATCAGTTGGCTCTCTATTGCATATTAACAAGGAGAAACTTCCTTATAATATTCAAAGTGTGTAAAGTGTGTAACAGCAGTGAGGTTAGCTAAATGTGGACTTTGATTAGATTTTTAATAGTAGAATAATTATTTTAAAATAACATGCAAATTTTCCCTCTCTCTTTCTTGTTGTCTGGTGGCGGTGGGATGCCATGCAGGGCCTTCAGCATTTGCACAATAACCGAATCATCCACCGTGATGTCAAGGGGAATAACATTCTTCTGACAACAGAAGGAGGAGTTAAGCTCGTTGACTTTGGTAATGACTGCTTGTCGTTTGTTTTCTTGATGTGTGCAGTTTAGCCAAGGGCAACAATTTATTGCAATCTCAGAAGACTGGGGCCTCTATGCTACACCATAGGCTGAGGGACTTTTCCAGTCACACACAGGCTGGCGAGTTGCGGGGTTAAACAGATGGATCACCCTAGGAGATGCCGTTTGTTAATCCATTTTCAGCTTTAGAAGCAATTTTATTAAAGATGGAAAATAAAAGTGTTTCAAAAGAAGAATTTGACAGAAAAACTTTTTACATTTCTGGGAAGAATTTCTCATCTATTGTCTATAATTTACATTTTGTCATTTCTTCTTTTGCATATGAAAAGAGAAAGCAGTGTGGTCTTTCAAATGACTTTCTGTAGCCTTAGGCATTCTTATTCCCACTGAGCAGAAGGTAAACTAGTCCTTTGGGTCTGGGAACTAACATCCCTTTAAATTGTGATTATTGCTGGTACACGTGAGGCTGGTTGAACTGGAAACATTAACAGGAAATGGAAGTGTGAGAAGAAATGTGGAGCAATATTACCTAAGGCGAGAGAACCATTAAATATCCCCTTGCAACACGCATGTATTTATATTCACAAACCAACAAACCACTTGGTTTTCCTTTTTAAGTTTATTGACTGGTTTAATCTTCTAAATGAGTTCAACAACAGTTAGTACTGTGGCGTGATTGTTCCAAATAATGAGAAAACATTTACAGAAGCACGTTTTAAAATGTTCTTTATCAATGTCAAACATAGTAGGTGAAAAGACTGATGATTCTGAGTAGTTATTGTTTTATTGGTAAGAAGAATTCACTGTTAGATGTATCAGTGAATCGTTTGCTCAGATGAAATTACTCAAAAATAAAAGTTACTCAGGGTGTATCGGTCTACTTACTAAAGAGCAAGCAAAGAAAAATTGCAGGGGGCACTTTAAGTTTTATGCTCCTCTTTCTATCTAAGGAATGTTATAACTTCACAAATGTGCCGTGTTATAACATCAGAGATGTGTTTTCCACAGTCCTGAGGGCAGTGAAAAGGTTGTGAGGGAAAGAGAATGGGAATGTGGTGAAGGATGAGAATAGAAATTAATGTTGATTTTTCCACTCACCAGCGTTGTGCTTTGGCATGAGGCAAAGGGTTCCTAATCTTTCCAGTAGAAAGTTCCTAAACTTTCAGTTGCTGTGAAAGAAATTTCTAGAAATTAAATGCAGAAAAGCTTAGTTTTTTCTTTCTTTTTACCAAAATTATAGTGGAGATCTGAGTAAAACAGGAAATTATCCATGACCTATAGAGTTTATATAGAAAGCCCCTTTGGCTTTGTAATTAAGAGAATGCAAGCAGGTAGCACACCTACCCCCCAACCCCAAACAACCAATAGTTCCTTGGCAAATGTATGCCTGATGTTGTCAAAGGTGGGTTCTTTGCTAATGAGCACAGGTACCCAGGTTTCTGAGTTCTTGTCATCAATAGCATTAGTGGCAACGCCTGTCGTTCTCTTAAGGGCTGTGTTTGATTTCTGCTTGGTATAAAAGAATACCTTATATTTATAAAATACTGTACAATTTAGAAATCATTTTCACACTTGTTGTCTTGTTTGGTCTTTAAGAAGAACTCTTTGCGTTAGGCGTGGTGTGCATTATTACCTACAATGTGAAGATGAGAAAACTGAGGCTTAGAATGAGGTGGACTTCGAGAGGTCATACAATTAGGAAAAGTCATAACAGGGATGAAAAACAGGTTTTCTGATTCCTAACCCAGCATACCTTTACTTCCACTTTGTTCCCCTGTGATATAAAGAAGAGAGCTGCCTCAAGGCTAAGACAAATAAAGTAATTGGAAGTATATTAAAATTCAGATCATTAGCATTGACCCCCACATAATAATATCCATCAATTTCTTTTTCCATTTGACAAACAGTTTTCTTGCTAGTTTTCCAGGCTTCTAGGTAAGAAAAGGCACTGAAAACTTTCTGTTTCTACACTGATGTTGTATTATAGATAATGCGTGCCAATTTTCTTTCTCCATGAAATGCAGTGCCATTTTAAGAAAGAAATCATCTGGAATATATTGGAAATATAATAGGGATATATTTTAGGTTGATTTTAGTTGTTGATGTTTTCTTTTGATTTCAGTTTTGTAGCAGTATGGATAGGAGTGTTCATTAGGGAAAAAAATATTCTAGGGACTTAGATAGAGTGATAAATATGCTCCCACCCAGGGGTCAGCACATTACAACCTATCAGCTGAATCTGACCTGCCTCTTGTTTTTGTATGGCATGTGAACTAGGAATAGTTTTTATATTTTTAAATGGTTGGGAAAAAAAATCAAAAGAAGAATATTATGTGACCCATGAAAATTATATGCATGCATAAATACATTTTTATGGAAACACAGCCACGCTCATTTGTTTCTGTGTTGTCTATGGTTCTTTTTGCACTGCAATGGCAGCGGTGAGTAGTGGCTCAAAAAACAAAATATTTATTATCTGACCCTTTACGGAAGAAGTTTGCTAATCCCTGGTCTAGCATCATCCTCTGCTTACCACTCAGGTATGACACCCTTTCCTTATAGGTGTCTCAGCTCAACTCACCAGCACACGTCTACGGAGAAACACGTCTGTTGGCACCCCATTCTGGATGGCTCCTGAGGTAAGCAGGACGTCTGTTTCTTTGTGTTTGTTGTCTGCCTTGATACTAGACCTTGTATGGGAAAGTCATACACTTTACAAAATTTTCAGGAAGAAGAAAATCCTTTATCCTCAGAGTTCTGACTTGGTGAGTGACAATAATGACCCTTAATCTCAGAAAAGCAAGATTAAGTCACAGCTAGCTCATAGGATACGTTCATGCATTTAGAAAAAGGCTCCCCCTCCCGAAAAGTCAGCCCTCTCCCAAGGGTCATGGCATGGCTTCATCCAGCCTTTATGTAAACTAGTAAAAGTCACCTTCCCTGGGTAGATGCAGCCCCACTGACACATGGCTTGGTGAAGAGACATATTTCAGTTCCAGCTGTTCTGCAGAATTATGTACAGTGTCCTGGTTAGTCTGGTTGTTGTTTTGTTGTTATTATTGTTACCAGGCACATAGCAACTAGTTTTGAGTACATTTTTGTTTCCCAGTTAAACCTTGGTTTTGGCATCATCACAAAACCCTCTGTGAGATGACACATGTAGAAGGTTGGGGAATCCTCCAGCATACCCTGATACATAAGGCATACTCTCAAACATAGGTACAGTTTTGCTTGTCAAGTCAGTGTTTAATTCTACAGTACTCAGCCTGTGCCTGAGAGCAACTCCCTGGGATTAAGCAAATAGGTTCTTCTAATAAGAGTACTCAGGCAGTCACCTCCTTAGAGGTCTTTCCGTCTCCATTCTGTCCCCATGGTTGTCCTTCCTCTGTGTGACTTCCAGTGTGGTCTCCTAACACAGTAGTTGGTTCCCAACAATCTGCTCTTATTTCTTCAGTGGCTCCTTGTCATCTGTGACCCTCTCTTTCATACTTGGGTTATGGACAGACCCATTTTAGAGAAAAAGAAAAACCCTGCAGAGTCCAGTGTTTACTTAAATCCTAAGTATTTCTTAAGTAGGTTTTAAAAAACATAAAACTAGAAATAAACTCCTAGTCACTTATATTTGTGAAACTATAAAACCAAAAGGAAAAAAAATGTATTATGGAAAAACTACAAAGCTGGTAAGCAGCTTTAACTTAATGAGACAAATGCCATTTTTTTTTTTTTTTTTTTGGTGAAACTCAGTTGTCTTTTGTAATGTAAATATGTTTCAGAACATGACAGCACAGATTATTTTAAGTTATTTTGTCATACTTACTACCATGTACCACGTGGTGACCCTATTCTCCCTCCACTTTACTCTGTGTCAGCTAGGGTGATCGCTTTATTAAATAGCATCTCCTTTGGCCTCTAACTGGTACATCTCTGTTAGCTTGGTGCCAGCTTATTCATAAACATAAACATGGCTAATGAAATTGTGTGGCCAACTGGTCATCCAGATGATCTGGAATATGTTTATGTCACTACTCTTCCCATTTTACCATTATTAACAAAATTATAATTGAAACAAAAACAAAGCAAAAAGTTTCATAGGAACACTGCAGGACAAAATCAAAACTTCCTTGGATGGCAAAGCCCGTCATATTTTGATCTTTGCCTACCTGTCCAGCTCAGGTTACCTTGTTCCAATTTACTTGTGCTTAATGCCTTAACAGTATTGAACAACAGGCAATTCTCCAAACCCATTCTGATATATCATTCCTTTAAACACTTCCGTGTATTGTTACATTGTCTGGTATGGCCCTCAGACCCCTGGAACATTCCTCCTCAGTCTTCAAATCTCAGTTCAATTGCATTTCCCCCACGAAACCTTCCCTAATCTCTGGCTGACACTGAGGCTCCTATTCCTAGGTTTCCACTGCCGTCTCAACACCCTCCAGTAGCACGCAATGACCCTTCTATTGTAAGTGTTGGCAGGCAGGTCTCCCAGCTGGACCCTAAGCTTTGGCAGGGACTTGGTACCCCCAGCTCTCAGCATAGTGCTGGATAGAGTTGGTACTTGATAAGCATCTGTTGAATGAGCATCCATTGATAAAAAAGTTAAAAATAGATGAATTTGGAGGGTAGTTTGAGGAGGGCTTTACAACTCTTGGTATTAGCTAATTTCTCCATGGATTTTAATCTGTTATTAAAGTAAAGCATAACTGAGGCCACTCACCTCAATTTGGGGACATAACAAGGAAAATGGGTGTTTCTCCTCTAAGCTACAGGAAGCTTGTGTTCTGTAAATAAATAGGAGAAGCTTGCCTTTGGCTTTGTACGTTTCTTATCACTTTTCAATTTCAGCTGGGTTGAATGAACTATGTGGTGGAGTGTTTCTAGAAGGGGCAGTTTAGTGGTGTATGGTGACCATTTATTTCCCAGATTGCCTGGAACTTGTTCCCTTCTCAGCAGGGAAAAGCCAGTGTCACATTTGCCTGCTGTAGTAGATAAATTAAGGAGTAGGCAGATGACAGTGTGGAGACCTTGACAGAGCCTTTCAGGAGCAAGTGCCTAATTGCTCCATGCATGCCTCAAAGATTCTCTCAGGATGTGTGCTTATGTCCAGTATTCTCTGTGGCCCAGGTTGCAGTTCTTGGGACTCAAGCCTACACAATCATATGCTTTTATTTTCCCAATGGAGAATTACTCTTTCCAACAAATCCTCTTTTTGTTCCATAATACTTCATAAGGATGTCCACAGGGACAGTTCCAACAAACAATTATACTTTCAGCTCTGAGGAAGGTTTTGGGTCAAGAGCAGTTCTTGAAAGTATAATCAGTAATGGTTCATATGAACGTTGTCTTCATGTTGTGGGGGTGTAAAAATATATATGTTTCCTCTCACCTTCTTAGTTCTTCTAACTGAGCTAATAATCAAGTTAACAGTCAGATTAACAGGATAAAATGTACAAAATTTTTATGGATGTGCATGCCAGGGGTGTCCTAAGATATGAGACTCAAAGACCCATTGGGCATTTGAGACTTACATGTCATTCTGGAATTAAGGAGAAAGATGGAGTACGGGGGAGGGTTGAGACTTCAAAGGCAGTAATGCAATTCACATGGAGATGGAAAAGCAAAAGTTTGGTAAATAAATTTTGTTGGGCCATCTTTAACAATGGGACACAGAGGACTTTGAACACATGGGCTTTGCTAGGTTCCCCACTGTCTACCATACCTAGTTGAGATTAAACTACACTTACCAGATTAAACTATAAAGGTATAGACATATCCTTTCCTGGAACAGGTCTTCTATCTAAGTTCCTTTTAGGCAGTTGGGAGAAAGGGCAGAAATTCTTTTTTCAGTCTTTTCTTTTTGAAAACCCAGCTTAAAATCAGTATTTCAAAAGGCATATTTTGGAATGGCAAACTCTGCTTCCTTTCAGTGTGATGACCTGCATAGCATATTGATTAATATGTGTTCATTTCTGCTTGGGTGAATAAGTGGTATTTAGATTAAATTTGACAACAATGCATGCATGCCAGAGCCAGTGGAATAAAACCATTGCAGGAGACCAGCACTTTTATAGTATTTTGAAAATGCAGCTGGTTCTATTTTATTTTTTAATTATTGAACCAAATTATTATTTTCCCATTTTTATTTCTATTTGTTTTTCACCAGCTTGAGTAACTGCAGTATTCAATTCAAATAGGCTCTACCACAAACCAGGTAGCTAATGGAATGTGACTGTACCACAATCAAATGTTGACGAGCAGTCCAAATGCACAGTTTATTGGGGCAGCTTGAAGCTGCAGCTGGAATTGACTGTCATGTTGTTAATATTCTCCACTTATTTCCGCTCACTGCCTCACTTGGACACTACAAAAATTGACAAAACAGTGAAGAAAAGCAATATCACCTCAGCAATGTAGGAGAAGAAAAATTCTAGGAAGTGCCCTTAGTGTGGTCATACTTTGAAACAGTGCTACTGGGGAAATATTGCCTTGGTATAGTTAAAGGGGTAATCTAAAAGTCAAGATCCGCACAATTTTTCCAAACTGAGTATGTGAGTAGTGTACTGTGACTCAGAGAAGATTATTTTAAGAGGGAAAGAAAAACATTCAATGTAGGAAGTATGTATTTAACAGGCTATCCTGAGCCTGTTATTGATTCACCAGCCCAGTAAAGCCATCAGAAAGCCAGGTTCTTAAATTTCCCTGACTGTGACACTGCAAGCGGCATGGTTTCATTGTTAGGGACTGACTTGGGGGCAGTAACAATAACATTGCCTGTGAATGTCTGAGTGGCAGTAGTGGCTCAAGCATTTCAGACCCATGGTACAACCGAACACATGCCTTCCCTTGCTTTAATCCCATGGGGCTGCTCTTGTGACCAGCGAAGAAATTAAAGTGGGTTGTCCTCCTGTCCTGGGATCAAAGCCTTGTCCAATCTGTATTAGTTTCTTAGGACTGCCATAACAAAGTAGCACAGACTGTGTGGCTTGAAATGACAGAAATTTGTTATCTCACAGTTCTGGAGGCTAGAACTCAAAGTGTCAACAGGGCATGCTCCCTCTGAAGTTTCTAGGATCCTTCCTTGCCTCCGTTTCACTTCTGGCAGTGGGCTGGCAGGTTTTGGTGTTTTTGACTTACAACCGCAAATCTCCAGTATCTGCCTTTGTAGTCACATGGCATTCCCCCTGTGTGGCCTGTTACCACATGGCCATCTTCTAATAAGGACAGCAGTCATATTGGATTAGGAGCCCAGCTACTCCAGTATGACATCAACTAATTACATCTGCAATTACCTTATTTCCAAATAAGGTCACATTCCAAGGTCCTGGGGGTTAGCATTTCATCTTTTTGGGAGGACACAGTTCAACCCATAACAGCCCTCCAAATACTTAGCACCTCTCCTCCGTAGTAAATAATTCAAGTTTCTAAGATAATCAGCCCATCATTTGGAACCTATAGGTCTGCATGTTATAGGTTCTGTCTTAGTTGGAGAGCTAAGCTTTGTCTGTCTGCACACACACACACACACACACACACACTCACTCACACAGCTCTCTCAGACTCAGGTGCCTGAGGAATACACAGTTCTTTGTAAATGTACCAAGAATAACAATTGCCTTCCCACATGGGCCCCCAGCACCTTCAGAATTTTGTTCTGTCCTACTTGCTCTTTGACCAAGCATTTTTTATTTAAATTTCCTGAGATGTTTGGCCCAGGTCACTTCCCTCAACTGTCTGTTTACCCCAAGGCTCTGGTCCCCCTGCTTGTGACATTAGCCTGTATCTTAGAGATGTATAGGTATATACTTTTAACACAGTCTTCCCATTACTCATGTTTATTGTCTCTTTTCTCCCCCACTGTCTTCTGACACCCAATCTCTTATAATAAATAATGTGAATAATAGTATCTGACATTTGCACGAAAGTTTTACAAGTATTATTTTTTAAAATGCTCACAGCTACCTGTGAGGGTGCCAGTTAGGCATGATTACACTGATTTTATAGATATGGAGTCCACAGCTCTGCCAGGCTCAGTGCCCAGGGACATTGAATGGGGAGGTGGGTAAGAGTCACTGGAATCTATGTTGTGGCTTGCTTGAACTATGGGATTTTTAGTACAGCCCATGCCCACTCTCAGTATTGGTATTGCTCAGCTAATATTTACATCAACACATGCTAGGTAGTATTTTGATCTATACCAATGCGAGATGGATATTAGCCTAATTTATGTCTATTTTTGTTGATAGCAGCAAGTTAAGGATAGTTTATCCTTTCCCACCATCACATGTAGTAAAGAATTAAACTGAATGTTTGTAAATGACTGAAACCAAGTAAAAGAGCTAAAGGTGTCATTATTCTTTTTATTGAAGACATTTGTAGACTATGTTAAAATAATGCCTTATGGTTAGCTGGTATGCACTGGTGTGGCCATGCTGATTGTTACAATATTGAAATACTTCCATTCTGGATGGTAAGTGGCTGCTGTCCAGGAGTGTTCCTCAGCCACCAGAGGTGTCTGTCTCTTTCCCTGGGACACCCCAGGCCTTTTCATGGTTCAGCAACTACAGGGGGCAATGTCTGACAAGTGGGGGACCTCAAGGACCAGTTCCAGTGCCATGAGCCAGCTGATTGTCACATAGTGTAAATATTCTGTCACTAAACAAGTGTACAGTAGGAAGGAGATTTTCACTTACTGAGGACCCACTAATGCACCAGGGACTATGATTGGTGATTTTTAAATACATTATTTTATTTAATTCTCACAACAGCTCTTGATAGTAGATATTGTATTCTCCCTTGCTCCACAGAGGAAAGGGAGATTCAAAGAGGTGTAGGAAATGTCGTGCCTAAATTCACAAACCTAGTAAGTTCTGAAGCTGTTTGGCTTTGCAGAGAGCGTGGAACTGCAAGTCCCATTTACAGATGAAGAAACTAAGGTGAGGGAAATATTCTCAGTGCTAGTTCAGAGCAGACTTGGCCCCATAGCTCAGGTTTCCTAGCCCCTGGCCTTGTACTCTTTCACTTAGTATATTTGTATGAGATGTTCAGTGTGGAAAATGTGTGCTGAGACAGCTTATACAACAGAGGCATGCGGAGATGTGGCAAAAGAATACTCTGAAATTGGAGTATGAGACACGTCATTGTAAAAGACATACATGAAGGACCTGTCACCTCTAATTTACAGGTTGACCGCACTTTGCAGCCCCACCAGCAAGAGAAGCAGCCCATATATTAAGGATCCAGTTTACTCTGCATCTTCCTAAAACAGCCAAAAGCCTGTTTCTATATTAGAAAGCAGACTTGTGGATAAAATAAACATTTGCTTCTTTTTAGAATTTGTTTTTTCTTTTTTACTTCCAGCTGCTCATTGTTGCAAACAAGAGATAATCAGCTGAGCAGAAAAACAGATGTGCTGTGATGGCTCCAAAAATGGGTCTCTCTCTGCCTGGCAAAGGGTCCTTGACAGGGGATGGTTGCCATAACAACCAGCTTACACCAATGCAGAAATATCACAGGCTTTTTGCAACTACTCTTGCCTTCATTAATCGTGCCATTTCTAGCTAGATGATATGATACTGCTGTTTTCTTTGGCATGCCAGGACTAGAGATGACAAATGAGAGGTTTTGTATCAAAGCGCTGAGAAAGCTGTAAAATACTATAGAGCTGAAATTTTATTATTTTCATTATTATCATTTTGTTCCTTAAGCTCTAGCTAATGGGTTTGGTTCCCAAATAAGAGTTAGCATTTACTGAGTACTTACTATGTGCCAAGTACATATAAAGATATGAATTAATTTATAATCTGTTTATAAAACAGCCCTATAAAGTTAGTGCTATTACTAGTCCAATGTTTTAGATAAAATAAGTAAGTCACAGAAAGCACTATTTTTGTCCTTGCACAAGTTATTAGGTGATGACACTAGGCTTAACCACTATGCTAAAGCAAACTGTTAAATTGTGACCACTACTGTTCCAGGTAAGATATAAATCTTTTTTCCCCAATTTAAAAATTATTTTAGATAAGAATTATTCCTAATATGTTGAGGAAAATGTAATACCTCAATATGACACTAGAAGCCAATGCAGTTAATGCCCAGGGAAAGGATCTGGAAAAATAAAATAAAGTTCTTCAGAATGGAATTTGGATTTTAGTTTTAGCTCTACCACTCACTTTTAATAAATGATTGTGGTTCAGTTATTTTAATATGGTTTCAGTTTGGGTAGAAAAGTTAAGAGCGGAGCAAATTGTAGATTTTACTCACCTAACCATGGACCTCAGGCAAGCTACTGAATATCTCTGAGTAGTAAGATGGGAAGAAGTCAAAAGAGGTAAAATGAGAAGCGGGGGAAAAACAGCTCTCAAGGACAAAATGAAATGATGGACTGAGAGTGTTTGGTGCTTTAAAAAATGATGGTGCACATTCCCTGTACCTCACCCCTCCCTAACTTGTTGTCCTCTGTACGAAGAGATTGGGTTGGATAGTCTCTGCCACCAACAAGGTCTCTCCTGTTTTTCAAAGGATTTTTACAGTTTTCAGGGGAAAGGGCCTCTTCCAGATTTCACATTCTGTGGCTCTGGCGTTCCTCTGATAATGAAGGTGGGGTCTCCCTCAGCTCTCAGTAAGGGTGAAATGATGTCAACCCTGAGACCATTAGGGTATGTTTTTACCCAATTCTGTTTTTAAAATCTGGAGAGTCTTTTTCAAAAATCTATCAGCCACACGACCGTGAGGAATGCTGGCTTTGGTTGCTCAGGGGATTCAAGTGCGTGGTTTAAAAGCTTAGAAGACTGGCCAAAAGACCCGTGTGTTTTCCCCTACAGACATCCAGCTCAGAGGTTCTCTAGCCATTTGTATTCATTGGTTCCCTCCAGACTCCTGTGTCAGCCTCGAAGAAATAAAGGGGTTCCCTCGCTTCTCATTCTGGGGTTGACCCTGCTTGCACTCCTGTGAGGACCCTGAAGCACAGCCCAGGCATTAAGGGCTCTGGTGGGTGGAAGGCCCAGGGCAAGGGTGAGACGACTGGGTGCAGCCCCACCTTGTACCCTCTGCTCCAGTGATAGCTCCTCTCTCAGTGGGAACTCTGCATGGAAGTTGAGTCATATGTCATATGTCAGTGTGGAGGTGGGGGGCTGGCCCTGGAGGTGGTGGTGACATGTCATCTCACTCCTCCTGGTGAGTCTGAATATAGGAGCCATTTGAGGGCTGGAGGACTCCGATGTGCACAGGCATGCAAAGCCCAAAGCAGAGGCCTTGTATCCCCAGTCCCAGTTCAGTGCTAAGCAAGATGTCCCAAGTAATGGCTTCTTTGAGCCTTTGGAACTTTCCAGGTTGTCCTCCCACCCATCTCAGAGGAGGTAGAAGGGTCAAGGCACCTGCTGTGCCCCTTCATCCATCGATGGGGAAGAACGGAAGCTGTTCCTGCCGCAGTGTTTGCTGAAGGAGTGTTAGAGTTCTTGGTTTTCCTTGCGCTCTGAATCCCAAATTACCTGATGGCTACCCGCCTCCCCCAGGGGTGCCTCCGCAGCCCTGCTCAGGGTACGGGTCTCAGCTCCATGGAAGGGAATTTGCACCTAGGCCAAACTCTGCATTTGTTCCCCTGACTGATGGTCACTGAGCTGTCAGAAGAAAGCAAAGGGGCAGCCCAGCATTAGGAATGGGACACCAGCGGGGCCTTGGGGTGCGGGTGACTCAAGAGCAGGTGTGGGAAGGGACATTAGTATTCATGGTGCTCCATTGGGTCCCATGTTTTTTCCCTGCCTTCTCTAGTTCTAGCAAGTTAAAGGAAATCACTGGCTGATAGGAATGTATGACATTGCCAAGGACATCTTTGTTTGCATGGTGACATCAGCCTGAGAGAAGACAGAATCTTGCAGATTAAGGGGTTTGACCAGGAGGGAACATTCAGTACTCTGTTTGATTTGCTATTTTTTGTTTTTCACATGTGTGGAAGAGAAAAACTCCCCCCCCCCCCCCCCCGCCATTTCTTATTGTGGGCTCGTGCTTCACTTGTGTTACCTACTAGCTATGTGACTTAGGGCAACTTCCTTAACTTTTCTGAATCTGTTTCCTCTCCCGGGGTAATAATAACTGACCTAACAAGATGTAAAATGAGTTGACTTGTAGAACTCCTACTCATTCTCCCCTTAACTGAACTCTGGTCAGAGGGGAGCACGAGTCGACAAAGGAAAGGGGCAGCTAGGAAGGGAGAATGAGGGTACAGGGGAAGTGAGAAGTGGCAGGAATCCATCTGCTGGAGTGGAGGTGTGCTCACATGCTCACAGTAGGGAAGCTGCTGTGGCTACAGTGCATGGAGCCTGAACTCTCTTTGGCAGTGGTTCAGCATTCTCTGTGTTCTGAGAATTCCCAGGACATGTCTTACTTGGGAGGGTAGCGGGGGAACCATGGACTTTGCTCCTGGTTTGTCTGTAAACCAGCTGTGTGACTCTAAACAAGACACCTCTACTCCCACCCCCACCTCTGGACCCTAGTTTCCTCTCTGTGAAGGTAGGGGGACAGTGCTGAAGCAGGGGAGGGCAGTGGGATTATCCTGAGTCACTAATGTGCTTCTTCAGAGCCTTTTGAATATGCAGATTTATCTTTTACAGGCAAGTTCCATGGATATTGGTTCTGAGTTAGAGACTGAAGATTACCATATAATTAAATATAAATGACATGTTCCCGCCTCCCCCAGGGCTTCAGGGAATTTAAGTGTAAAAATCAGTGTTGTGTGTTAGCCTCGAACTCAGAACCAGTCCCCCCACACCCTCCACTAGCCACGGAGGGAACTTGGTGTTGAGCACACGTGAGGGAACTTGGTGTTGAGCACACGTACTGAGCACACGTACTCTGTTTGTGATTTGAGGCATGCTTTATTTCTCTAACGGCATAAGCTGAATGTTCCAATCCTGAGAAAAGATTTGTAGAGCACCTTATGTTAATCAGCGTCCTTTCTGAATTTCATAAGAACAGTATAATTTAAATTATTTCTGGCAGTACACAAAATATAGATTCAATTCTAGCCTTAAGTTCAGTTTTATGAAAGAATGCTCCCCCCAAAGAAAACCTGATCAATTTCAGTTCTTTTAGTCCACATTCCCTTTGCAAAAAAACTCAAATAAATATCAAATATATCATTCCTTGGAGTTATGTTTCATCCAAGGGAAGAGACTTCATTTGTTTATTCAGTATCTCAGCTTGTAACACTTAAGATGTTTGTATGCAAATCTGATGAGTAATATTTGCCATTGAAATATTTCTAATTTCAGAGAACTTCTATTTTAGGAATCTTTATCATCAATAACATTTATCAATTATGCTATATGACTTGCATAAACAAAGTTAAGAATCCTTTTTGCCTCCCTACCTTTCAGCCCATTTTATTTGCCAGTCTATGGACTGCATTTTTGGGCTCAAAGTCAGCCAAGGATTAATAGCTTTATGTCTATTTGCCTGTCCTCCTTTTAAGCTGAATTTAGCGCTTGAGATAACAGCATTTTGCCTGTACATGAGTGAAATTTAAATCTTGGCCTTTGGTTGTAATTTTGGATCACACCATCAGTTCTAATAAGATGAGAAATCAGAACTTAAGGCAAACTTAATTGCATTTTTAATGACATTTAAAAATATTAGTGGAAAATGAAATAGTCTGAATAATATCTATTGTTTTTTAAGTTTGATAAATTATTTTTTTAAAGAATAAAACATTTTTTCTTATGGTAGATGGTGCTACTATAATATTATTCTCTTGAAAGTATTGATTAAAATCATGTTATTCAAAGAAATTTCAGCTCAGCAGTTCTTTAATATATAATTTGATAAATGGTTTCAATTTAATATTTTGTTAGAGAAATCTAGGTTTTTCTGAATGCAGGAGAACATGTGTTGGCTGTTTTTGTTATCTCCTTTACATCCAGTCTAGTAAAGATGTTCTTTTCAGATAATGAAGACCTTGAGATGAATAGAGATTGTTTTCTCGGGTTCATTCTGCAAGAGATAGAAGGTGAATCTCACCCCTATCTTGGGAGCTTTATCAGCAAATGCTGCTTTTGGTTTAGAGTGGCTGAAACTGTAACCATGGGGCCATTTCATGGCATCTTGGTGGCCTGCAAAAGTGAAAGTGCTGCCCTGGGCCTTATGTTTACAGTAGAAAGAGATACAGCTGGGAAGGGAATGTTTCTGTTTCTTCTTGTATGAATCTCATGGGAACCTAGTTTTATAATGAAGACACCACCTTTAACCTGCCAACTAGTTGATGAAGAATCCCAGCAGCCAACAAATACCCTGGAGGAAGGAAAATTAAGGCAAACTTTTAAATATTTATCTACATTCTCAAGACAAAAAAGAAAGACAAAATTTGCTCTTTATTTGCTCATGCTCCTTATAGACATTATAGAACATCAAAAGAAGTTTAAAAAGTAAATAATATCGGTATTACCCATATATCAATGACCCATTGATATCTACTTCTAACATTTTGGTACCTTAGAGAAAGCTGGGTAACCAGCATTGCCATGAGCAGTGCTTCAGACAAGGCCATGAGAAAGAGGTTTGGTTTGCATAGGGAAGAGGTGCAGGGAGATTAAATAATTTGCTCAAGTTACCCAGTGAGGGGGCGGTGAAACCAAAATGAAGCTACCCGGTTCTGGAACTTTCTAACATCAGCCAAAGGCACAAGTCTTTCCATAATCAAAGAGCTACTGACAGTTGTTTTTTCTCTGCCATTTCCCAGCTGGTGGCTGAGGAAAGCGTCAGCCATCCCCAACAGAGCTCAGCTGACCATGCCCAAGGATGGGTGAGGAGATGACAAATGTCAGAGAAGTCGTGTTACCACCTTGTGGGTGCAGTTTCACCTAATAAACCCCTTCTGGAGCGCGGAGGAATGTGCTCCCTCTGTGGGGCAGAAAGAAGTGACTGGGGCAGATTTAGAAAAGTCCAGAATTTTGGAACTTATTATCCTGAAGAAGGATAAAGAGAACTGCCCTAACAATCAAAGAAAGTTGACCGCTAGCTTTTGCTCCAAAGATGAGTAGAGCTAAATTCTTAGTGAAAACTTATTTCTTGTCCTTAGTCCCCTCCTGAAAAAAAAGATTTGGGCAGGCAAGGTGATGATGCCTGACGTTTGGGAGGCTCAAGCCCACCTCTGGGTAAAATTGCTATAGGCATGAGGCTCGTGCATAGTAGTCTGAGAATTAGTGTAGTTCCTCTTTCTAAAACAAGTAGCAATGCAGCCTAAGTATACCCGAAAAGCCCTAAGTTCACATTTCAAGATATGAACCAGGACATGCTCCATTAACCAGCATCCAAACAATTGCTCTGTCGCTAAAGCTCATCTTCCTTCACCGAAGCATAATCACAGCAACCAGCATCTTTTTATAGACCTGAAAGCCTTCTACAAAATATCGGCCATAAAATCCCCTTGAGGTTCCAGTCATCTAGTTCACACCCCAGACTACTGTTTGCTCTAGCTAATTTGCAAGGAGAAGTTAGCCTTTCAGTTTGAGATACAACCCCCAAATCACTCATTTGGAAATTGTGAAATCATAGAATATTAGAGTTGGAAGGGAGAGATCATTCATTCTCACTTTGCCGTTTTATAGATATAAAAAGCAAGGTCCCTATAACTAAAGAAGTCTCAGCTCACAATTTTCAAGGGATTTGCTCAAAGGCATCCAGCCAGTAAATAACAGAATTCAGACTTTCTGATCCCAATCCAAAGATTTTTCAACACAGTTTCTCTGGTGAGTGCCACAAATTGATTTGGACAGGGAAGGAAGAAAGATAAAACATAATCCTTACCCTGGGTTACTTCTGTTTACTTCAGGGGTCACTTTGATGCGATCACTGAGGCTCTGGCCCCTTTAAAACAGAGGAAATAATGAAGTTAATTATAGATTAACACCAAGTGGATAAAATTAGTTATTAAAACCCAGAAACACTTAAAGATATCATGCCAAAGAGTTGAAGATTGTTAAAGGTGACTGCAGAAGTATGTAGGCACTTATATATCTCTGAAACTCTGAGACTTAATGAGACAATATTTTAATCTTGGAGCCATTAAGGCCACTAGCAAATACTGAACTAGGATTCTGTCTCTATTTTGGTTCACTTAATGCTATGCTTTTGGCCATTGTCAGGTATGCTAAACATTTGGTCACAGTCTATATATACATCTCATGGAACGTTCCAGAAGGTACATCTTCTTCCTATCCACCTCCAACATGCTGTGGACCTTAAATTCAAATTTTGAGAATCAGTGCTTTGTAAAATTGACTTTAAGCAAGTTTTCTATTCACAACACTGGATTAAGATAAAGACACCAATTTGTGTGAGTCCTGATATACTACAACCTGGTGTCTGCTTCTGATACTTATATCTGTTAATTAAAACTATAAATTTTGACTAGTTGTGTTGGCAACAACAGGAAGATTAAAATCTATAGAGTTCTGAAATGTAAGACACATTTACTGTAATATATAACCCCATGTAGTTAATGAAAACACATCAGTATTTTATTTTTATACTTTAGTATATTCTGCTTCTGGTCTTATGAAATTTTGCTTTTCTTAGTACATCTACATGTGGGGGTGGGTGGGTGGAAAGTGAGGTCCTAAGAGCACAAGTGATTTTTTTTCTATACTTGGTTAGGAGTAGAGCTCAGACTCAATTTGAATTTGTTATATGGCCTACCAAACTGACTTCTGATTTCCCTGTTTTTGTAAATGGTACCATCATTCTTCTGGTCACCCAGGATCAGAATATCCATCTTCCTTGGTGTGTCCCTTTCCCTAACCTCCCATATTGGATCCTTCCCCAAGTTCAACATGTCCTTCCTTGAACTCTCTCTCTCACATCTATTTTATTGTCTCAGTTCATTCCACTACCACCGACATCATTTATACTCCTATGATAGGAGCAAAGCCTTGGGTGTGGCTCCTTCTTGGGGCAGTGGAGGTGAGGTGGAGGGGTGTTTGAGGTCCTGGACCTGTGTCAATGCCATCTCAACCCGCCTCTATTCACCTCTTTAATATGATTTACAGAACCTGGGAGACCTGGTCCCAGGGCAGGGCACTTACCATTACTACTCTCTCCCCTATTCTTAGTGGAGTATCATAACAATAACTGATTCAGAGAGCTCTTTGAGAGGTCCCCTTTAGCTGGGGGCAAGGGAACCAAAGACCAAGCTACTTACTAATCTACCATACGAGCATTCTTAACTCAGCTTTGTTTTACCTAGAGACAAGGAGAATGCTGAGCTAAGGAAAATGAGATTGTTAACTGTTTTTTTCCTGAAGAAATAGGTGCATCCTTTGGCGTTGCATTGATAGGGAATCCAATTCCAGGATGTGTTGACCTCCAGTTGGGACACACTCTGTTAAGAGTGCTTTTTTAAATCCCATCACACACATTTACTCCTGATGAGGGCCAGTCATGAGAGACTCCCCCTGAGCAGACGGAGTTTAGGTGACAAAAATCTCCAAAACCTCGTTAAAATATGAATGCAAAAGCTGATGATGCAATGGTTTCTTGAATGCAACCTTTATATGGAGCACCTATCATATTGTAATGACTTGTTTACTTGTCTTTCCTCTGCCTGGCCCCTGACAATTGCTCTGCCTCAGTTTCCACACCTACAAAAGGTGATACAGCACCTTCCTCACAGAATGATTACGGGGATTAAATTAAGCGTGCATTTGGCTTTCTCTCCCGAGGTTCTAACACTATGCCTGGCCCTCATGGGTACTCAATCATTGTTTGTGAATTAGTTTACTAGTGAAATTTTCTTTAAGTTTATTTGGAAGGCTGGTCTTAAAGAATTTTTGTTGTTCTTGTTGTCATCTTACAAGCTGAGTTTTGGCAAAGAATTTAGCCAAAGGATACTTTGCTGTTAATCAAACTGAGCTGAAGATAAGTGCCTGTCTGTAAAGAGAAGCTGAAACCGGATAAATGTTTTGTATATTTGATGGCAGCACTGGAGAAACCTTAGGATATCTCCATTCCCACATTTGGACAGGTTCTTGGAATTGCCTTTAGTATCCCTTCCAAAATGGTTCGTTGATTTGAATTTCTTCCCAGAAGTGGTGGACTGTGGCACTTGACACTTTTCATTGTCTTGCTTAGAGTCTTAGTGTAAAGTGGTCTTCCTCCAATACCCCAAGCACTTGTATCCTTTATTAGACATGCTAGTACACATTGTCTTAGGACAGTTATAGTTGTCATGGTTTGATATTTAATTATTCTGGGTTCACTCTAAACTTCAGCAGGCTGTAGCTTTTGTTGGGGAAGAAAGTCTTATTTCTCTCTCCCTCACAGGAATGTAGAAGAATGTATTTGCTGATTGATAGGTCTAAAATTACGTGGGTCCCTCATGGTTGAAATGTCATTTCTGAAAGGGAAGTTGTTGAATAGCTTTTTCTGGAGATCTTTAAAAACAGTGGAGTGTCTCGCCTGATTGAGGTGAAGAAAGTGAGGCCTTTGGGGGCCATGAAATGGCCTCTGCTTCCTAAATTGCAGTTATTTGAATTTTAGTTTGAGTATGTGTTTGAAAACAAAGTGTTAAGAGTATGACAGGACATGCTATGGCAGGATAGTCTGTGCCGAGGATCGGGGTACATGAGGAAACATCCTTCAGTTCAGACACCAGACAAGAAGGGCGGAGGGCAGTCATGGGAACAGGAGCATCAGGCCTCAGGCCAGACAGCGAGCATGTTTGCCAGGGCCTTGCAAGTCCAATGGACTGGGTCCGGCAGAGAGCAGGTTTATTTGTTTTCTGTCACTGCCATAATGATATCACACACTTAGTGGCTTAAAAACAACATGCCTTTATTCTCAAGGTCAGAAGTCCAGTATGAGTCTTGCCTGCATAAAATGATCTCTCCGTTTGGAAGTCTCATAGTCATCTAAAACTTACTATGTCCCAAGTGGAGCTCCTTCTTTTCAACCCAAACCTAGTTTTCCTACTGTCTTCCACATCTCAATAAATACCGGTTCCATTCTAAAATTGCTCAGGTCAAAAGCTCTGGATTCATCCTCAACACCTTTTTCTTAAAAGCCCCAGTCAGCAAATCTGGTTGGCTCTATTTACAATTATATTGTTAGAATCTGGTTATTTCTCACTGTCTCTAGTTTGGATTCTTACAGTCACATTTTAAACTGGATGTCCCATTTTAATGTATCCCCAGCACAGCAGCCAGAGTGCTCCTGCTAACATGTAAGCCAGATCTGTCACTTTTCTGCTCCCCAGTTGGCCCATTTCACTCAGAGTAAAAGCCAAAGGTCTTTTGATGGCCCGAGAGGGTGAGTAGGCCCGGCACTGTGGTTCCCCTGTGCTCTCCAGTGATACTGCTTATCTACCTCATAGGCTCTTTGGGCCTGTACATCATTAGATGCTCACAGTTTTCTACCTGCACTTAGCCATGGATCATCTTTAGTCACAGAGGCAGATTTCAGGTCAAATAGGGGCACATGTCCCTTCACATCCTCTGGCTCACTCCTGCCCTCCCCCACCCCCGTTGTGATAGCCACCAGAGTCTGACTCAAAAGTTGATAGAAAGGGACTTCTCAAGGTTTCATGCTCCCCAAACCAATGACAAGCCCAGGGGCATTTTCTGGTTCTGCTGCTTTTGTACTCAGTCGGGCCAAAAACAGAAGCGGCAGCCGCTGCTGAAATACAAACCAGTCATCGGGGTTTGAGGAGGGGGCAGAAGTTCTTAGAAAAAAGTAATGGGAGGGAGTGATTCCTATTTTATGTTAACTACATCAGTCTTCCTACCTCTTTCTGCTCACTTGGCCACACTCCTGGCAATTTTGTGCAGGAGACAAGCATCTTCGAGCACAACTGCTCCTCCTTGTTGAAGTCAGCAGCCAGTAATGAGGTGAAAGGGGCCGACAAAGCCTTCCCTTAGAGGACGGCAGGGCGGCGTGGTATTCCCCCTTGTGCCTCCTCTTGCATTGTTCCCGATACCTAGAGCCTTTCAATGCATGGTTATTGAACTGAACTGACATATTTTAAAAAGTTAATGAACGTATCAGATGATAAGTCAGTCACACATAAATAAGGCCTAAAAAACACACATCTTATTTTTACAGGAATTCAGTATCAGCGCAGACAAGAGAACTGAGAAGGAAGCGAAGATCGGCCAAGGGCCTTGGAGGACATCTGTGATGGCAGTGGGATTGATGTGTTGTGTCCTGCTTTTGTCTGATAGGTCATTGCTTGTGAGCAGCAGTATGACTCTTCTTATGACGCGCGCTGTGACGTTTGGTCCTTGGGGATTACAGCCATTGAGCTGGGGGATGGAGACCCTCCCCTCTTCGACATGCATCCAGTGAAAACCCTCTTTAAGATTCCAAGGTAGGACACAAGATGGCGCTCTTGGCTCGTTAGTGCTTTTTGAAAGCGGCTCCTTAGAGGGATAAAATAGTTCATAAACAATTTCTCTTCAAATCTGTGAAAGCCTGATTGTAAAATGTACAGTATTTCTTTTGCGGGGGAAGAAGGAGGAAAGAGGATGTTTCTGGAAGATAATATATCCCAAGGACTATTAGGACTTTGTTAGAACAATTGTGTGTTTTCACTATGCACTGCGATTTTTGAGCTGTTCATTTTCTCGTGCTTTGCACGAGAAAAATCACCAATGCAATTTTGGAATAAGAAATCTGTCTAAATACTGTGTTTTGTTTTTAAAGAGTCAAACTGAGGAAAATATGATGCTATATATACATGGGCATTTTTTCAGTTTGAATCTTTCTTGAGTAATCAGGAAAATTTGAGAATGAAAAAAATGTGCATCATATTTTTTACCTACTTAGATGAGCACTAAAAAATATCAGAAAAATGTTACATCAGTCTTATGACTGTCTCTCTATCCGGTAATTTCTGTCTCAATGGGAAATTGTGCTGAAAGAGGTCTGTTTGGAGGGTGTTTAAATGCCAGTATATTTTCTGTTGTTTGTATTCATTAGGGGTTTATACAAGAGGTTAGGTTGTTTGTCTTTCATCAAAATCAGACTGAGGTTTGGCCAGCTGGGGAAGCCATCAGGGAGCTCCATCCAAGTCAGGTGGCAGGTTAAGAGATTTGTACCTTCCACCTTTCTCTTTCAAAGGAAGCCTTGGGCTGGCACCAGTTAACCACTTTGACAGTACAAGTGTTAACCTTTCCTTATCTGCACAATCACACAGCTATCGCAGTCTTTAAAAATTTCTCCTGATTGCAATTTGCATTTCTGATTAGGTCTATTTATATGCAGATGAGGTTCTGTGGCGTTCATCATCATCATGTTATCTTTTTATACCTAATCCAGATGTGAACAACCACCCACCATTATTCCAAAAATAATTCCCACTCAAGTCAGCATTGGTCTTTTTGCCTTTTTCAAAGTACAGCTTTAGAAGAGCAGCTTTTTAAATTAATAGTCTGGTGAAGGTTCAAAACGATATAAAATACAAAACTGCAATACAGTCTTATAAATAGTAATATGCCAGAAAATAAGAAATGGTGTGTAGGGTGATTTGTATATGTGCTTTGATTTTATACACATAGCTTACTCTTCATTTATTTACTGTGGACACGTAGTTTCCCAAATATCAGAATAAGGTATGGCTTCTGATTAGCAAGATATATGTACTTTTAATAAGAGGTCATCTACTTGCGTATACTTGTTCTTTTCTTTTTTAGTATGCGTTTTTGTACAGATTGAGTGTTCAAAATTTTCATAGGAAGACAAATGTGAGGCAGCTTAGCAGGTGTGTGTGTGTGTTAAATAGACCTTTCATTTCCAGTGACTCCTCTTAGCTTGCTTCTGCGCCCAGCCAGGCCTCTGATCTCCAATAATCTTTATACTCTCACTCCTCTCACTTCTTCCATCTTCAGAGAAGTTTCCAAATCTGAAACACAAATAATCAAGCCCCCCACTGCCTACTGCAGGGCAGGGTGAACCCCAGGAATAGGAAAATTGCTAGGAAAGAATTTTAGTCGTGACAAGGATCTTTATTGAGATACAGGTTGAAGCTTGCTTTCTCTTCTCCTAGTGTAACCTCCTGGCCTTTTACCATCTCTTGGTTTGTGTGTAAGTGATGAATCAGATTGAACTAGAGAATGTCAACAACAATTGATCAGCAAGTCCTCAGTGCAATTATGTGTGCTCAGCACTTGCCATTGTCACAATCTTAACAGCCAGCTTGACAGTCATTCCTAGGCAACAAGGATGGAGTTTTTTTAATGTAGCATAATTGCATATACTGCCCAGTTTTTTATACTCACCAGGTTATTTACTTGAAGATTATCCTGTCAATTAGAATCATGCAGTTCTCTTATGCAGGGATATGAATTGACCAAGCATATGTGTATGTGTGTATGTGTGTGTGTGTGAGTGTATTGTCTTAATTTGAGTCCTCAAAATGTATCCTTTCCTTAGAAAAGCTCTTTAATGGAAAATGTAGAAATTAAACATTTACATATTTTAAATAGGCACTCAAATTATTTACCTATGTTTCATGGGGATCTCAATCTCCTTTTCTTTCATTCTTTCTCAGCATTTTCTTTTCTAATGGAGGAAAGCCCATGACAAATAATGACAAAAATCCTTTGAACCCATTTGGCTTCATATTTTCTTTTTCTATTTGGTTATGAGTGTTTACAGTGTTCTTTATTCTCTTCAGTTAAATGGTGACATCCACCTCAGAGTACTCTGGGATCCAGAATACTGTGTGTGGCTTCCTCCTCTGGTCTTCCTCACTCACCTCTTCCCTATTACCCTTTCTGTACTTGAAGTAAATTGAATAAGGTACCAAGTGGGAAGAGAAGAAAACCATCACTGAGTCAGGGAAGAAGTGACTTTCACGCGTTACAAAGGACTACAAATCAGTGAAGTGCTGGTTACTTGTGAGGTGAGAGCCTCAGATGTCAACAAAGCAAGTAATTACACAGGTTCCCTGGACACTGTCAGAAAATACGAAGTGAGACCCGCCTGGATGTGGTTGATGTGTCTGCATGTGGGTCTCCTTGCACTTGCCCTCTCTACCCCCACCCACCTTCTCCTTTCTTTTGACCTTCACATCAGAAGATGACACACAGAGTAATTGTGACCTGTCTTTGAATGCAGTGTGACTTGCAATCTTTTTTTTTATTGCAAACATGCAGAAATTGTCTGCTGATTGGCAGAGCATCCACTATTTACTGAACCTGTCAGGATGTGTCATCTTGTGTAATGCTTTTGCTCCAAAAAGTCACCTTTCTCTGACAGTTACTGCTGTGTCTGCTGCTATTTCCTTCCAGGAGTTAGAAGAGAGGAAAAGAATGAAAACAGTTTCTCTGGGCATCAGTGGGTTCAACAACTCTCTCGTGACTCTCTCCTGAATACTCCTTTAAAATTCCAAAGTCTCAGAGAGATCTTACAGATGACCTCAATATATATTTCACTTAAAATGAGATCTGTTTCATAGATGTAATTGCAAGAACCCATAGAGTTAGGAGAAATATGTAGGCATCCAGGTATCTTTTCATAACTTAGTCTGATGACCTATTTGACCGCCACAGATTGGGGTCAGGAAGGCAGTGGGGACCAGTGTGGGTATGTTTACTGCACAAGGTCTGATTTGTGGCAAGATGCTGGCTAACCCTGTGCAGTGTCTTCCTATACACTGAGTACTTCCACTTCCTTCCTGTAGGAAAATGCACAACTGTCCTTGGCTGAAGGTGAATGGGACAGAATGACCTAAACATTCCAGTACCTGAAGCCAGTGATTTTCCCTTTCTAAAAAGAATGTTCCCTGCAGTATATGATTTGAGAAAAAGAGAACTCATAACAATTACCAGTTCATGTTTGGGCTTGTTTTCCTTGCCAAATTTAGGTTGTTCCAAACTGTACCCAACTATACTTATATTAGTTTCCTAGGGCTGCCATAGCAACTTACCACAAACTTGGTGGCTTAACACAACAGAAATATATTCTCTCACAGTTCTAGAGGCCAGAAACCCAAACTCAAGACATGGGCAGAGCTGTGCTCCCTCGATGGCTCTGGAGGAGAATCCTTCCTTCCCCCTTCCAGGTTCTGGTGGTGTCTGGTATTCCTCAGTTTGTTGCAGCATAACTCCAATCCCTGCCTCCATTTGCATGTGGCTTTCTTCCATGTCTCTATGTGTCTTTTTCTTTTCTGTCTTGTCCAGTAAGGATACTTGTCATTGGATTTAGAGCCCATCCTAATCCAGGATGATCTCATCTCAAGATCCTTGTCCTAATTACATCTGCAAAAGACCCCTATTCCAAATGAGATCACATTCTCACATTCTAAGCTGACATCACTTTTGGGGCCCACAATTCAACCCACTATACTCAGCAACTTTCATTGTTTACCAAAATCTATGAAAAACAATTTTGGGTGCCAAATAGGACAATTAGCTAAATGATGATGTAAAAAATGTAACTTATATTTATTGAGTGTTAATTATGTGGCAGGTACGTTGCTATGTGTTTCATACATATAAACACATGCAATGCCCACAGTGACCTTGTGAAGTACGTATTGTCAGCACCTTTTTTTCTAGGGGAGAAAATTGGATGCCCAGGGAGGAAGCCCCTGGTCACACACCGATACAGGAAAAGTGATTTGAGTCTGAGAAGTTCAACTCCAAAGCCCACGGGTTTTGCAGCTACATTGAAAAAAAAGACCAAAGCCTTTCCTTCAGTTATGCTTATCTATCAGTGAATTATGAATTGAGCTCCAAGGGGACTGGAGTATAGAGAAATAATAGGATATCCTGGCCTTTCAGAATTTTACAATCCAGCACCCTTTTCCCTACTTCCAATTTTAAACTGACGACGCTGTAAACCCGAGAGTGAGAATTTTATCAGCATCAATGATTGTGTCAGTCTCAAGGGACCGAAGAATAGATATCAAGAGCGTTATCATAGGTAGACATGGATCCTCCTTCACTCCTTGGCTTATGACCCCCAAACCAGAAATCCCTCCTTTCCCCAGACTTCCCTTCAGGCACTGCCTTTTAGTTCCTAATTTAGAGCACTTAAGACAAATATTTGAACTAAAGAATTGCAGAACATGTGTTACATAAAAGCACAGAGCCATTTAAAGTTATCATTACTGGTACCCAGAAGTCCGTGTCTCATCCCATTCTCCTGGCAGAGCCTGCTCTTGCCACATCAGGGCTATTTCGGGTAAAGTCAGCATCCGTTCCCCCTTTGCCTTTTTATTTTTTTCAGTAGGAAAAACCCACTTTGGTTCTGGGGTAAATGGAAATCTGTTTCTGGCATACTGCATTGGAATGCTTTTTTCTCATGGAAACTGTTTTAAATAGTTATTTAGGAGGAAGCTATAGAACACCTGAAGTTCTCAGCTTGGGTGCATTATTAGACTCCTGTGGCCCACCAGAGTTTTATGGGTGAGTCTGAGGGATTAGCCTATCTCTAGAACCCTATGCTTGTGGGGAAAATGCTTTCCACACTTTAAATTACCCATTTACCACAGTGCCTTGAAACACAGTCTGCTGGGAATTTGGGAATGCCTATGCCCTCTAACCCAGGACATCTCTAACTTTGTTCACTCCAAGTCAGGCTTGGCTTGAGTGCTTGAGTTGCAAGATGAATAACAGGACATTTTTTTCTCTCAGGGAGAACATAGTTTTACTGTCTCTTCCCCCATCCATTAGCAGCGCTGAAACTGGCAGTGGTTGAACAGCAAACAAAAAGAGCAAGGAGGACAAATATAAAAGGATACTCGGGCTACCTGGATAAAGCAGGTCGGGCTCAGAAAGGGTAACTCATCACTGCAAACAGTGTGAGCCTATTTGAAAGCTTTCCGCAGGGACTCAATGCCCAGAATTGACTTCTGTTTTAGAACAGAGTCCTTGGACTGAATTTTCACCTAATTTTTTCCTGAATTTTTATAATTTTTTTTAAAGGTAAAGATTCATTGTATTCTGCCTTTCCTAATTCCCAAACCAAATTGTTCCTACATGGGAAGCCTGCTCCTCAGCTGTGAGAGGATGCAGAGGCAGCAGGGAGCCCTGAGTCACCAGTAATTGTCTTAACTCTCACAGAATTGTCACAGGACATTTTCCCTTAGGGTGATGAAATATCAGGAAAAGAAATTAAAACTCAACTATTGTTGTTGAAGTGTAATGAGGATGGGGGGTGTTTAATGGCACAGTAAGACTGGATTTGCCCTGGGGAATTTTGGTTTCTCTTCACCAACCCAGGTCACTTAGCTATTGGCCTCTTGAGCAATGAACCCTCATAATCTCAGCTTCAGTCACAAAGCAAGAAGAGTGAAAGAATTAGCATATTTAGCATATACTGAGTGCCTAACAGGAAAAAAAAAGAAGTTTTGAAATATTCCAACAGAAAAACAGTAGTCTTCTATGAGTTTCTTTCTTTGGGAGATGCCTCTTCCCATTTTAATGGATTGTGGTCCCTATGCATCAGGATGCCTCAGTGGTGACCCCTCTCCCCCTTGGAGTACCCTCCATTTCCTTGGGAACACAGTAGCTGGGGGCAGCTGGGAGAAATGCCCCAGAAGGTTCCCATTCTGTGGACCATCGTTTTAAACTCTTTTTTAATTTGAGTTGAGCAGCTGGGACTGTTATTTCCTGTGGAGGTACAGTTTGCTGCCCCCCTGAATCCTGGCAGGCAGGGAAAGTTTAGCTTTTCCAGATTTTATTTGGGGATCAAGTGGCAAAGCAGGAGCATGCCTTCAGGGATTACTAGTCCCCATCCCTGTTGAGTAGGAAGCCCAACCCAAGAGAAGGGAAAGGCCAGAAGAGAGTGGTGTCACCTTACAGAACTATGGGTGTTTTCTCCCTCATTTCCCTGATTTCATTATTCGGACACCACTCGCTTTAGTAATGACAACTTAACTTCTAAATGGCAGAGAGATGGGCAAAGAGGGTAGGCAAGGAAACAGCTCGAAATAGTACCAAATGGTTTGAGGCACCCTAGTTTCCTCTTGGGAAAACTAGGGAATAAAGATGAGGAATAGTTATACACTGCCTTCGTGGGTTGGCATAGTGGTAGGGCAGGGGCAACACACCAATGAAGAGAGATAGGTAGTAGTTTGGAGAAGGCTCTTCACAGCTGGAGCTGTCCATTGCTGGAGAATCCTAGTGTCAGATAAAGCCAATGTTCAAAAAGAATATACAGTATAGTGGTCAAGCACTGGTGTTTGTATCAGTTATCTACAGGTATAAAAGAAACCACACCTAAACATAGATGCTCAAAACAACAATCATTTATTATTTCTCATGAGTCTGTGGGTTCTTGGGGTAGTTCTGTAGATCTTGGCTGGGCTTACTCATATATCTGTGTTAGCTGGGGATTTGGCTGGGGGGTTGGACTGGGATTGTCTTGGCTCTGCTCTGTGTGGTTTCTCATCCTCCAGCAGGCTAGACAGGGCTGTTCTCACATTGGTGACAGGACTCCAAGGATAGATACAGGAAGAGGTAGAAAATTGGGCCATTTTTGCAACCAATTTACCACAATGTTCTACAGTCAGGTTCACATACCAGCTCCACTGCCTTCAAGCCGTCTGAAGCTGACCAAGTTACCTAACGTCCCTGCACCTCAGTTTCTTCATCTGTAAGGTGGAGAAATGCACGGCCTCAGAGTTGTTGTGAGTGCTTAATGAATGTAAAGTGCTCAGAGCAGTACATAGTGAGTACATAGTGAGCAGTACATTCGATTTTTGCTTGGTGCTACCAAAGAACAAATCTCAAAGATGTGTTTATATTGTAAGGAATTTGCTTCCCCTTGTAGCTTGCATTCAGAAGAGCCACCCATGGGATCAGTCATTTGACAGTTTAGCCAATTGACTGATTGATGATTGTATGGGAAATTGAGAGAGAATGAAGACTGATTTCTCAGTAAATACTTAACACTTCCACTGTGCCTGTCTGAAGGACTCTGCCATGGATATCCATGGTCACAACTTCTTTGTTAACACATACTCCTAAGAGATGAGAACACTCCTCCCCCTGCCCCCACATACACCCAAGGATGTGCTGACAGGAACTTCCCATTGGGAAGCAGAGCTTGCCTTAGTCCCCACTCCCCTCATGTGCAGTGCGAGGTGATACTGTCGTCCTCTGAAGAGAACTGAGGCTGCATAGCTTCTCCTTCCCTGTCAATTCCACCTTTGTGGTGGCTTTGAGGTTGGTGGATAAGTTGTGTGATGGGGGCTTGGGAGCCTCCCTCTCTCTATAGGGTGTCTTCAGCTCTCTTGGTAGGTACAAGGGGTTCTGGAATTTACTTGTCCCTACATCAAGGAACAATAGTAGGAGTTCTAGACAGAGGGCACTGACTCAAGATTGGGTCTGTTTTCTCCACCAGGGAGAATGATTTTTTTTTTTTTTTTTTAGTACATCTTGGAAAGGCTAAAAACACTAGCAAATGGAGACAGAAACCCAAGCCTGGTGAGGGAATTGTAAGGGGAGCACGTAGTTGTTCTAGGTGAGTTCAGGTTTCTTGGCTGGGAAGAGTGATACCCCAGGCACTGAGAGAATATGCAGGTGAGACTGCTGAGCCACTGTCAGTGATCTTGGAAGAATTCTGGAGGACAGGGACGGTGTTAGAGGTGTGGAGAAAGGAGAATGTGCTTCAGTTCTTCGATAAAGGGAAGCAGGCAGAATCTGCAAATTACCATCTGGTGAGCTTAACTTTCATCCTGGGCTAATTACTATGATTCCTTTTTTCCCCTCCTTGAATAGTATATGAATTCTTAGAAGAAAGAGCTGTGACCACTAGGAATTATATGGATTCACTAAAAATTAGCCATGTCAGACTAGTGTCCTTGTGTGTTATTAGTGCAAGACTGGTACAAATGGGAACTGTTATAGACTTAATATATTTGGAATTTTGCCCTTAGGTAAAATTCACTGTGATATCTTTGTGACCAAGATGGAGAAACATAGACTGGAGAATGGTGGTAGTGATAGATCACAACCCAGGAGGCGTTGTATTAAGGAGTGCTGGATAATGGTGTCCTGTCTACATGGTGAAGGGGAGGTCCTAGAGGCTTTGGGTGGGGATCTGTTGACTGTCCTGTCCTGCCAGTTGAATGTTTTAAAATGTGTGATGAGTTGGAGGCCATCAGTAGCCTGTCGGTCACATTCATGGAAGGGGTAGCTGGTATGCTGGATGACAGACTTGGAATCTCAAAAGATCTCATTTGACAAGAGCACACAGGCTCAGAAATCCTAGTGAGCTGTACAGGCTGGGAGCCATGGCTTTGTAACCCCCAGGGGAAAAGGGAATTTAACTGTGGCTGCAAGCCTACACAGGGGTCAAGTAGTAAGAGAATGCTGCATGGCTACCATGAGGTTCGATAGAACAAATACCTCCCCCATCCCCACATTGGCTCTGTCCCAACCAGAATCCGTTTGGGATGATGGCTTCATTCTGGGCACTGCATTCAAACTGCCACAAGGGCATCTTAGCCCAGAAGAACTCTTAACAGCCCTGAAGTTGACATTTCAAATTCAGGTGCTGATTCTGCTTTGGCTCTCTCACCCATCTGTCGTTTCACCTCTCAGAGGGCAAAAATGGCACCATCCCTGAGCAGCATGGATTTTTGCACTCCGATAACAGGGCCCGTGTAAGTGATTTTCTTCAGCATCCTCTCTACATTCTGTGGGTGCTAATAGAGAGGAGTGTGAGTCGTCCCCAGTTGTAGGGCTGGGGCCATTCCCTATGGCTGTGAGACTCACCCAGCAGGTGGGTCCTTAGTCCTAACTGCAGGTTAGAATCCCCTGGGAGCTTTAGGAAATATCAACCTCTGAGCACCACTCCAGAGATTTCAACGTAATTGGTCTGGAGTCAAGCTCAGCATTTATATAAATATATAATTAATTTTATCAATATATGTGTATGTATATTTGTAGTAATATTCATCTTGTTTTATATTTTAAAGTTCCCTCAGATGATTTAAAGTACAACCAAGGTTGAGAAAAAAATTTGTCCTAAAACAACTATCAGACTGTTGTTTGTTTGTATTTCAAAACCATGGAATCTACCATGGAAATTCTGCTTCCTGGCTTCTCCATCCCCACCCTGTGGTTGAGAACTGAGAAATGAGAGAGATGTGTTGCATATTGTGAAGAATGTAAAAGCATAAAAAAGGATTCCCACCAGAATAGTCGGTGGTGATTGCTTTGAGTTGACTTGTGGTACATCCCCCACAAAAAGAGATATTGAAGTCCTAACCCCTCAGTACCTCAGAATGTGACCTTATCTGGAAAGAGCTTCATTGCAGATGTAATTAACTAGGTTAAGATGAGGTCATACTGAGGTAGAGTGGACCCTTAATCCTGTATGACTGGTGTCCCCTAAGAAGAGGGATATTTGGACATAGACACATACACAGACACACAAGAAGATGGCCACACTATCACAAGCCACAAACACCTGGGCCCCCAGAAGCTTAAAGAGGTTTCCCCTCGAGGGATCATGGCTCCACTGACACTTTGTTTTGGACTTCTGGCCGCCATAACTGTGAGAGAATGAATTTGTATTGTTTTTAAGCCACCAAATTTGTGGTACTTGGTTATGGCAGCCCTAAGAAACACACGAGCCCTGTCAAAGGTATAACTAAGGATGGGGAAGTTGGGGGTAGAAGGGAGATGTTCTGCCTAGCAAAGTCCTGGTGTTAAGGAAGGGTTAGATTGGCCAGTGTTTAGTAGTATATACCAACTCCCAGGTGGTATTTCTGTAGAAATCAAGACACTCTATGTAATGTGCCCAGCAGGACTCAGTCCACTTCTAGATAGGAAGTGGGAAGTACATGAGAGTTCCTCCTCTCCCTTGCTCCAGACTGTGGAACCAAGAACTTGCTTCTCCATCCACACCTGCCTGGGCAGGTAAGAGCTTATCCCTTTTACAGTGTTCAGAATAGAGAAGGGAGCTCTGTATTTATTCTTCAAATTTCCTCTGGATTCAGGACTTCTGGAATGGCATATAGGACTTCTGGAAGGCGGTACAGAGTTCCTATGGAAAGGCAGAAGCACACAATTTTCTTTCTTATCGATTGTGTACAAGTGTTACTGAATTAAAAAATGAATAAGATGAAATAAATAATACTTTTTGAAAATAATATCACAAAACATTTTGCAATTAGATTGTAGAGGTTTGATGTTATACTAATAACTTCCTGTGCAATATGTGCTAAGGAGAGGTTCATCATTACCAGTAGTGGTTATAAATCATAGGTTAGGCAGTTTTCATGGTAATTTTTAAAAATGATTTCTTGGACGATCTGATTAGGTTGTCATTATTTTTAACCTCACGTAGCTGATGGAGAGCTTGTCCTGGAGTAGTGGCATCATCTCAGCCATTTTTTTCTGTTGTTCACTTGTGCTTGCATTAGTAGAATTAGATTCAAGATGAGGTTTTTTGCAGAAATCTTTTAAAGCCACTTGTCACTCTGTGAAGTTTTGTTTAGTTGAAACTCAGTGGCATTTGCCATATAACCACTTAACAAGGCACCCTTTAATTTCAGTGCTTTCAAGGACTCTAAAACTGAACCCAGAGAGGGTGGGGATCCTCAACCCCTTGGCTCTGGAGATCCCTGTGACTCATCCGCAGATCAAACCAGACAGGACCATCCCACTTTTGGACTGAGTGAAGGCACAAGTGTCAATATTGCTACTTAGTAATGGGAAAGCGTCTTTTGGCTTGAGGATATAGATGTCTAAGAATAACATAGTTTAGGCCAGCTTAATCAAAATTCCAAGTTAAATATATAAATGTTTAGGATGACTGCCATTAGAGTAGAGTATAACATCAATTGAATATAAACGAGTAAGCGACTATCGTGTATGAAGGACTGCTCAAACCTGTGGAGTTGTAGTAATCAGCCAGGCAGAGCTTCTGCCCTCAGGAGCTCCCGATCTATTTGCAAATCCCTTACATGGCCAAGTGTGCACACAAGACAGCAAGGAGTGAAGTGCAAAGGGTTGTGGAGATATAAGGGGAGAAATTATTCATTGGTACCAGAGAGATCCAGGAAAGCCAGGAATCATACCCCAATTTGAACTAAAGCAGTACGATGGATGATGTGAAACTTCAGAGCCAAGGTGAGAGCACAAGCAAAGGGCAAGGGGTGCCAAAGTGGTTCTAGGTCTGGAGTGGCAGGGATGAGAGAATGGGACTAGAAAATTACCTTGAGAACGGAATGCCAATGGTCTTGATGGCCGTGTGGACCAGTTTGTTGAGGCTCCAGAGAACTGCAAACCACTGGCCTCCCCTGACTATGTACTGACCCCTCCCTGTAAGTCTGGGGTTCCAGTCAGAGCCTTGGATCTGGGCTTTTCCACATCAGGTTCTCCAGCAACTATCTTTGTTCGCTCCTTTGTGTATTGGGGGCCATTTGTGTGTTTTATTATCTCTCTGATATTGGAATGTAAGGACCTTTGAGGGCTAACACTAACTTTCTTAATCTTCATATCTGTCATGGCACCTAGAACCAAATCGTATGCATACTGTGTGCTCAGAATATTTTTAAGTAAAAAGTGGTTTTAAGGTAACTGAGGATAGTTGTATCATATTTAATTAAGTCTGCAAATACAGAAGAAGAAATTGGTTTGCTGGAAAAGTAGGGAGGGGACAGTGAAAATAAGAGAAGCCAAGTGGCACAGACTTCTAGAGTCAGACTTTTATTGGTTATTGATTGCTGCATAACAAACAACCCTAATATTTAGTGGCTAAAAGTGCTTAGTGGCTTAAACAGCTTATGGTTCATCATGATTCTGTGAGTCAAGAATGTGGTAGGTGATTTTTCTGCTCCACATAGTGACAATCAGCTGGAACATTAACTCAGCTAGCAGTTGACTAGGCTGGGAGGTCCGACAAGCCTTCACTTACATCCCCCCACCGCAGGTGGCCTCCTCTCTACCCCGCTTCCTCACAGCAGGTGCTCTTAGGTTAGTTGGGTCTCCTCCTTTGGCAGCGGGCCTGCTAGTACATGAAAGATCTCATAAGGCCTAGCTGTGGAAGTTACATGCATCACTTCTGCCACATTCTACTGGTCAGAACAAATCACGGAGACAGCCCAGATTCAAGGGGAAGAAAATTGACTCCTCCTCTCCAAGGGAGGCGTGGCAGAGAATTTGCAGCCATCTCTAATCCACCACGCAGACATTCCTGGATTTGAATCCTGTATCAGCCACTGCCTGGTTGTGTGATTTTGGGTGAGTTATGTGAGCTCCCTTAGCTGTGATGATATCACTGTTATTGGGTGCTGTGGGACACAAAGGTAGCATAACAAAGGACTCTGGCATGTAGTAAGTGCTTAATCAATAGTAGCTACTATTGTTACTACTGGCACATATACTTAAAGGGTAAATACAATGAAAATTGGGGGAATATTGTTTGTTGGATTTGACTTTTAGGAGATATTTGTTGACTGCCTGATTTGGAAGAGAGTAGTAGCTAGGTGAGGAGCAACAGACAGTGGCAAAAGTGAAGCTGTGAGTGCATTTGAGGGCAGTGAGCACAGCTGGGCCGTGGAAGGGGCTGTCAAGTGGGAAAATCAGGTTAAATGGAAGGGCAAGTGGAGAGGTGGAAAATGCAGATATGTGAGAGGAGATAAGTGATGAGGGCAGAGTTTTAAAAGGGCTTCCTAAGATTTACAAATTCCTATCTGGAAGGCTGTGATTATGAATGAGGGGGGTGTTTTCATAATAGGACTCCATCTTTTTACTCAACTTCTCTAGCCTCATGGTAGAGGGGCTCTCTTGTCCTCAGCTCCCAAAGTCTCCCTCTGGTTGGGGACAGACTCTTAAAGGTTATGTAGCTCCTCTAGGTTTTATACTCTTGGCCTTAATTTCAGAGCACTCTGAATCCTTCATTTATAAATCACACCACTGGAGACTACAAAACTCTGAAAAGGTTTGTGTGTTCCCAAAAGATTTTAAAAGAAAGCACTTTTCTGTGTAACTTGGAAGGTAAATGTGATAAAAACCTACATTATATGTGAATTTGGGAATAATTATAGCATGGCTGGGGCCAAAATCAGCAAATTAGAGTTATTAGGAACACAGCCAGGGACCCAGATGCCCATGCCAAGGTGTGTGGGTAGTCACAGCAGAAGGCAGTCAAGGTCAGGCTAGGCAGGGGCCAGAACACAAAGTGAAGGAGCTGTCAGGTCAGAAAGATGTTAAAAAACCAGGAGCTCTAAGGTAGACAGAGATAGGGAGTTCAAAGACTTTAGTCCCCTGATTAGAATATAGCCCAAGGTAATGCTAGACTTTGTGGCTTGGAGAAAATCTGTGATCCTATGGAGGTTTACTTTTAGCTTCCACTCTTACACCTTGATTTCTCTCTTTTCTCCAATTAAGCATCCATCTCTCCATCACTTGGCTCATTCTAAAAAGTATTTTAAGGCCATTTACAAACATACACAGGGGCTTTCCAGGAAAAATCCAGCCATAAATGCTTCTATTTTTCATATTACATGGCTGGGTACTTTCCGGACAACTGTCATACTATGCAAGATGGAAACATGCAAGGGAAGGAATTTCACATGAGCTATAATAGAAAATAAGATAGGAAAAAGATTAAGTAAGGGAAGATTGATAAATAAAATGCACACCATACTTTCTTACTCATGGACCACTCATTTCTATCTGAACTTCCTAGCTGCTAATGCAACAAGTGAAATACAATCAGTTACACAATTCACAGTGTTCAGAATATTAAAAAGCAGTAGATTCTCGGGATGGATAACATAGTAAACAATGTCTTTATTGTCATCTTTATGGTAAATCCAACAATTATTTTTCAGTGTAGATTGATATATATCAATCAATCATATGTGACTATAAAGAAGAATTCAGTCAAAATTAATAAAACAATATAGCTTACATGTATAACTGCTCTCTAGTGGTTTGGCCTAATACAGGATTCAATTTTGGGATATTCTAGAGTAATGGATTAAATACCCACTTTGGCTATTAAAAGAAACACATCTGAAGTCAATAAAGCATCTGATTTTAATTTTTAAACTAACTTTAATATATGTCATTTTCTGGTACACTCCCTGGGTTAAACAAATAAATTTCTAGATAACTAATTAAGTTCGTTTGTAGTTAATTATAAACTAATTATATTTTTTTGTAGGATGTCTACCAGAAATTATGACTGGTTTTAGAATATTCTTAAGTAATTCTTTGTATGGCTCATTTATTTCTTAACAGTTTTTGTGTTAAAAGTAAAATTAAAAAACCTCAACTCTGTGTATAGAAGTGTGTTTATCATCCTTTTCTTTGTCAAGTCGGGGGAGTGGAAGGACTGAGATAATGAGAGGAAGTCCCAAGTTCTATGTAAGTGTAAGTATCATAATAACTAGTGATCTATAGGGAGTTCATACCTCTTAGTTTATGCCAGGTTGTCATCCATGGAGTCAGAAATTAAAGAAAGGTTAATGAACGCTGTAAATAGTCTTATGTTGTCCTTAACTGGTTTCTTCTGATGGTAATAGTGTAAAACATTGGACAATAGATAAAGTGATTGAAAGAAGGAATCCTAATGAAACTGATCAAATTATTAAACTAAATATTGAGTAATATGGGGTTCTGTACTTAAAACTTAGCTTTTATGTATGATAATTCATTCAACTTATGGAATATTTTTGCCTATTTGTAACTCTACTACAAGCTTGGTTGCTGCAGGAGATAAAGAGATAAAAAATGTAAGACACATTCACAGCTATTTAACCTTATAGTTAAGTCTAACTAGAAAGACATATGAAAGTATACAAGGAGCACCAAATGAGTAATACTCAGATGGAAAGAAGATATTTGTAACATATGTAACAGATAAAAATTAATATTTATAATATATATAGAACTCCCTCAGTTGAGTAAAAAAAAAAAAAAAGATAGTAAAATTGAAAAACAGCAAAAGGATAGAAATTGGCATTTCACGGAAGAAATATAAATGATCACTGAAAACATGAGAAGGTGCTCAAACCGTTCAAATCACTATTAGAGAAATCAAGAAAGTATACAATAAAACAATGGGGCACAATTGAGCTGCTGCCTAGGGGCACATAAGTTACCTGAACACATCTCAATAGAGGGGTTGGTGTGGGACAGTTCTGCCCAGGTGAAGGTGAGCTGCAGGCTGGGATGTGCTCTTTGCTGAGGTGGTCACACATCTCACAGGCTGCTTCTTAATGTGAGAGATTCCTGCCACATGCAAGTGTGAGTCTGGTGTTTAAAGGTGTGTACTTTTCATATGACAGTGCCCCCAAAGATTTCATCTGGAACTCCAGAGATAGCCTAGGAAAAAAGCTGGCTGAGTTGTCTATACATACGAGTATGCCTCCAAAATAGCATATTTCTAAGAGATATTCAAGGGTAATTTTGACCATACATAGTTTTCCCTTTACCAGTTTAAAACTAACACTTCCCCCTACCTCACCCCCAAGTAACATGTGATTTTACTATTTTTTTTCACTCATTAGATTGGTAAAACTGGGAAGATTGCTAATATTATAACAAGTGCTGGTGAGAATACTGGGGAAAAGCATTACCATTCTCGATGGGAATACCGGTAAAGCCTTTTGGAGGGCAGTTTGTCACTATCTATCAAAATCTAAATAAAAATACACTTTGACACAGCAATTCCACTCTTAGAAATCTATCTGTAGACATACTTGAGAAGTTCAATGGGGTGAATGTACCAGAATGTTCATTACAGCAGTTTTTGTCTTAGGAAAAACTCTATGTCAGTAGGGGAATGGCTGAACAACTGTGATATATACATTCTGTGAAATAATATGTATTCATGTAAAAGAATATGTAGATCTGTATGTCTTGACCTGGAAAGTCTTTGAAAACAGAGGCTGTTAAACTTTAGTGTACATTAGTATCATCTGTAGGTCTTGTTAAAACACAGATTGTTGGCCCCCGACCCTGGAGTTTCTGATTTGGGAGGTCTGGTGGGGAATGGGGCAGGAAGAATTTGTATTTCTAAACGAGTGTCAGGTGATAACAGTGCTGCTGCTCTAGGGTTCATATTCGGAGCACAAGTGTTTCAAAACTCAGTGTTCCGTGGAAAATATCAAGTTGCTGATTATTATGTCCAGCATGGTCCTTGTTACCACAAACCTCTACATATTTAAATGGACATAAGCTGAAAGGGTGTACATCAAACTGTTAAGAGTGCTGCCCTCTGAGTGTGAATCTATACTTCTGTATTATTTCAATTTACATTATAATAATACTCCTGTATTATTGCATGGAGGAAACATATTACTTGTGTTAAGAGAGAAATTACGAAAAAGAAATAAGAGGACTAATAGGTCTGTTCAGTAGTTTGAAGAGAAACAAGATGAGAGTTTATGTGAGAAAAACTGATAATGATAGGTTGATAGCACAATGGAATGACACAGTTTTACTTTGAATTTTGCTCAGCTCTTAGACTCTGGACACATAGATGCTAGATCTAAGTTGACTGTTTACTTGTCCCTGAGTCTGCTCTCTCAGCTTTTGGATTTGACTTTTCTACTCCTTGGCCTTAACACAATTTTATTTAAACCTCTTGTACCTTCCAACTTGCACAGTTTAGGCTCTTGTCCTTGCAGCCCTGCCGGGTATGGAAATCCTTTATAGCCTGACTGTCAGGGATAATAAAGCCTTTTGTGTCACCTACAGTTGTTACCAGGTTGTTGGGAGGGCAGCTTAAGATAGGACTTGGTGGCAATGAGGAGTTAGAGCTGTGACCCAAGGAAGGAGGGTACTCACCAAGGGAGCAACAACTCATGGCTAGCTATGGTATGAGCTTAGACATTTGATAATTTTCATTTTTTATTTCGCCAGCCGTTCTTCTATTGAATTTGCATGGCAGATGTGAGAGAAGAGGAAAAAGAAGTATTTTACTCCAACAACTATGGCCACTACTACTAGTACTATAACCATGGAGTTGTATAACACTTCACCATTTATACACCATGTTCACATGCATTATCTCATTAATCGTCAACTCTGGAGGGAAGTGTTATATTTATTTTCTAGATGTGGAAACTGAAGCCATAAAGATTGCTACTAAGTATCAGATTTCGAATTTATACCTAGGTTTTATAACCTCAAGTCCAGGTCCAAGAATTCAGAAATGAGAAGGACCTCTTCCTTTTCTCCTCAGAGTATTGCATATTTTAGTGTTTGTTAATGGGGTAAAGAAATGGGTGGATGGGAGACGGAATATAAAAGTACGGAACATGCTTTAGCTCTAAAGCCTCTAATTGGAATGTTAGTAAATATTATCATTTTGTTTCTCAATAATGCACACATTTTCTTTCAACAAAATGAAATTGTGTAGATAACTCATAAATCTTTTGAATAGGGGGCCTCTGGTGCCTACAGATACAGATAAATCACACTGGGAGGACATTGAACCATGAAATGATTCTGTTAACATGTCATCTGTCTAGAATATATTTTCAAATTTCCAACAGAAGGGTCTAAATTATGAAGGGAGGTAGACTAGCAAAGTTGATACTTCAGTACTAGATACTTTTAACCTTTTCCATCTGCTGCCTCTGCTTGTGTCAAATGTGGCCCAATAGTTAGAGTACAACATGGCCTAATGCTAAGAGTCACTGGAATGAACCATTTTAACATGCAATGAACCCAGAAATTCCTCAAGCTGTGTTATCCTGTGAGAAGTGATGTATCAGTGCTACTTATCTGGTCTTACTAAGAAATTGTGAAAATTGCTAAGAGTCATAATGAGAATTTTGACCATTAAAGAAGCCAAATTTAATGAGTTCTTGCTTTATGCCCAGCACTGATGCTGATACTACCTATAATGGATTTGGAAAACTTCCTTAAAGCGGCCTTTGTTTTCAAGTTGCTTTGTAGTCTCAGAATTTAAGGTGGAGATTAATAGGCTTGAGGGGCCTGTATGCACCTGGGTTACAGTATATAACAATGTGAAAATAGTTCTTTGTGTCTAGGAATCTTGCAGATGCTGCTGAATGGGGAGGAACTGTTAGTTTTCTACGTTTTATCTTAATGCCCTTAACACAATTGACTTAGCACCTTTTCTAAATGAGAACAAAAGAAAACACTTCATTTCTGACTTGGCACATGGAATGGGCTATTCTAATGGTTCTCAAACCTTGGTCCTTGAGAAAGAAGAAGCAGTACCACTTGGGACCATGTTAGAAATGCAGATTTTTCAGGCCCTACCCCACACCTACTGAATCATAAACTCTGGGGGTAGGGCTTAGTGATCTGTGTTTTAACAAACCCTGTGGGTGTTCTGATGTTGCTCCCTAAGGCACGAGAACACTGGGATTGGCTGTTAATCTTTGGCTTCTTACTAAGACATCTACTATGGTTTTGGTGCAATTGCATGTCAGCTCCCCACCTGAGCCATTGGGACAGCTTCCCAGCTGGTTTCCCTACCTCCAGAGTCAACCGCTTCAATCCATTCTCCATATCACTGTTGACCTTCTTAATGAAATGCCCATTTTGTCTGGTCGCCAGTGGAGCACTCAGGACTTTACTTCACTCACCCACAAGGAATGGGCCCAGGCAAGGGATGCAATAAAAACACACGTGCGTGGGGGTGGTAACCATTTTGGGAGGGAATACTGGGTAACTGCTCTTTCTCCTTTTTCTTTTAGAGGAGGTTGTGTGTTGTATATGTGTTTCACAGTGGGATCAACTTTATTTGCCATTTAAGACTTAAGACCAAGAGGGTCAAGATTCAAGAGTAGGTCTCAAAACAAACAAAAAACCCCAGAGAGGCCACTCATCTGCTTTTGGTGTGGACTTGAGGACTGCATTGAGCCAAGGCAAAAGCGTTCTCTCAGCTCTCTGAAATCTGGGCCATCTCATCCAATGAACTTCCAGGGGTTTGGGGTCAAAGCTTCAGCTGATAATCAACAGAGTGATTTAGCCTTAAGCAATCCTTCTGCATTACTCTCTTGGGAACTAGAAGCAAAGGTCAGGATCTGAGAATTCTGACACTGTGTCTCCTTGCTCTGTCCCAAATGCCTCAAATACCTCAAATACCTCATGACCCATGATTGCCCATAGGATGAAGTTCAGATCTATAGTCCACAAGGCCCTTCCTATTCTGATTCCTACCTGTTTTCCCTTTGTTACTCACCCTTCTGGGTCAGGGACCTAAACCAAGGTCCTTCTGCCCAGTGCTATTCATGCCAATAGAATGGGACTGAGCAGAAACTTGCTTGTTTGATCAAGGAAAGGAGAAAGGTGAGCTCATGCTCTAATGACACCCCCTCCTCCACTGGGAAGGGAACTTCTGTATTTATAGAATGTGGTGTGGGGTGATTAAATTCTAGCATGCATGGTTATTCCTCAGTGGCACTCAGCCCTTTTGCACACAGTTTTTTGCACACAATGCCTGTTGCCATCATGGTTTTTGTTCTCAGCACCTTGGCCTTTGCAATTGGGAATCCTTTTGAGTTCCTGTAAGCAAGCCCAGCTTATGACATAGTTTAGGTTTGGGAAATGTTAGGGTCTTTTGGATGATAGACCAGTGACATCTTGACACTGTCCAAATGCAGCCTACTGTCCAATTATATCAAATTAAGTTCTGTAAGAAAGCCTCTTTCTTGATTCTTTATTTACTTCACATACTGTATCATCAGCCTGGAATGCTATTTTCCTCTTGCTCTCACGTACTCCATCTTCCACATTCTTCTTGGACACTGCCACTAGCTACATGGTGACCATCCTTACAAATTCAGCTTGTATATCACCCCCTCTGTGAAGCCTTCTTCAAACTCATCAAACAGGATTGGATTTGTGTGTATTTATCTTAATGTTGGTCTAATAACTTTTTGTAACAATTGCCTTATTCCTGAAATAATATAGTCCCAAGCTCAAAATGACCCCAATTTTCTAGTTTATAGGTGGTAGTAAGGGTCCTGGAGAGCCCCCTTTAAATGGGGAGGGCAGCTGGGAAAGCCATAGATTGTGGTGTTGAACCAATCATATTTCTTCTCTTGAAAATTTTAATTAAGACATAGAAGGCATTTCAATTGGTAGTGTAGCAGAATACCACAGACTGGGTGGCTTATAAACAGCAGAATTTATCTTTCACAGTTTCGGAGGCTGGGAAGTCCAGGATCAAGTCTCCAGCAGATTTGGTGTCTGGTGAGAGTCTGCTGCCTGGTTCCTGGACAGCAGTCTTCTTGCTGTGTCTTCACATAGAGGGAGGGGTGAGGGAGCTCTCTGGAATCCTTTTCATAAGGGCACTAATCCCATTCATGAGGGTTCTGCTCTCATGACCTAATCTCTTCCTACTCACATCTAAATGCTAACACATAAAGGATTAGGTTTCAACATACAAATTTTGGAGGGACAAAAATATTCAGTCTATAGCAGTGTATGAGTTGAAAGGTTGGAAAGAATTGGGGCTGGGATGGCCATATTGGACCAATATTAACAGAGGTAAGTAGAGCCAGCCTTGGAGAGAGAGAGCTCTAGGAGGGAGAGAGTAGGGAAGAGAGAACTAGTCCACTTTAGAAGTTGGTGAGGCAACATAGTGTGGGGATACGATCCAAATTTCTTGCCTTTCCTGTTCCCAGCCTGGTTCACTTGGGGCCTGTTTGAATTTAATTTTGTGTTCTCAGGTTCACTGGAGTGCTATAGTCTTAAATACAACTCCTTCTCTGAATCTATTTGAAACAAACTTTTCTCCAGGGTGACCAGGAAAGCTTTAACTAGCCCATCTCTGGGAGCTTTCTGTGGAAGGCTCAAGGCTTCTCCTTACTGAACCCTCAGTTCCACATAGCATAGTGCTTGGTATTTGTAGACACTCAGTAAATGCTGAATGGATGAACCAACAGTAGACACTGAGGATGCCACAGAGCATCCAGGAAATTATTCTGTAGAATCAAAAATGAAAGGCATAGGAGTAGGGGAAGGGCAACTATTTGGAGTGATGGAAATGTTCTCTACCTTGATTCTGGTGGTGATTACATGACTCTGTGTGTTTGTCAAAATGCACAGAACTGTACACCTAAAAAGGCAGAGTTTTCCTAAAAATAAATTTTCACTCAAATATTACCTAAAATGAATCAATTGAAAAGAAAAGACAAAGCAAAGTAAAATAAGCATTTCTCCATAACATAATAATTTCCTAATGAAGAATCTGAACACTTTTCTATGTATGTTTTACCCAATTTTCCTTCTTTTTTTTTTATCTCCCATGACCTTAGACTTCAGATAATAGTGTTTGTTGATTGTGAAACATGATTTTGCTTTTTGGTGTGTTTGACATTATTCAAAATGTTGCCAAAATAGAAGGTACTACTTCCCTATGTTGTAGTTCTGAGTGGTGGTAGAAATAAAAGATTATGTTTGAAGAGAAATTAAGTTCACATTCTTGAGCTTCTCGCTTCTGCTATGTCTTCATTTAACATTTTGCTTAACTGTTTCATTTGAGAGTTTTGAACAATATGGGTTATACTATCCCAAGCCATCATCTCCCAGACTTAAACACTGGCTAGCAGGATTTTAAACAGGAGGCTAATTGCAAACAACAATTGCAATTTATGAAGGTTGCCTGGGCCATATGCATTTGGGAAATTCTGGCTTTAAAAAAATGGACAGGTTTTTTTCTTTTTTTGTTAAATTGAGGTATAAATTATATTAGTTTATATTATACATATTTCAGGTATACAATGTAATGATTCAATATTTATATATAAATGATCACAATGTCTAGTTAACATCCATCACCACACATAGTTAAAATTTTTTTCTTCTGATGAGAACTTTAATGTTTACTCTTTTAACAACTTCCAAATACCCAATATAGTATTATTAACTATATTTGCCATTCTGTACATTACACCCCCATGGCTTCTTTATTTTCTAAGTGGAAGTTTGTACCTTTTGGCCGACTTCATTCACTTGAACACCCCCCCACCCTACCCCAATTGCATCTTTGGCAACAACCAATCTGTTCTATGTATCTATGAGCTTGATTTTTTTTTCAGATTCCATATATGAGATTATTTTTTAATTGGATTATTATTATTATTATTATTATTATTATTATTATTATTATTTGCTATTGTATAAGTTCTTTAAGTATTTTGGGTATTAACCCCTTAGCAGATATAGTAAACAGGTTTTTCTTTTTTTTAAATTTCAGGACTTCCTGAGGTCTTAGAATAGCATCTGTCAAGTGAGATACTAAGGGTTGCAAATGTCTCATATTACTGTCAATTCCATTTCATCCAGAATTTCCAGATGTTGCCATGTCTTTCCTACTTCACTTTGAAACTTGATTTAATTAAATAATTACTGTTACTGTGACATACTTCATATATACTATGTCCTGAATACGGTATGGTTGCATTTATTATATTTTGTTTCATTTTAGAAAGACACAGAGCTTGAGACTATTGTGCTTCTCATTCATGTTTGTGCCAAATAACACATATACTAGCAAGTACTAGCTTATTTTAAAAATAAGTCTGTGGTGCTTGTAAGGAAGGTTCCTTTTCAGGACATGAATGGGTTTCCTGCCTTTTGTTTTGACTTCTGAGGCACGTTTCTTTATTAAGGAATTGTTTTGTGCTTGGCAGAAAACATGTACCACAAAACTGGTAAAAGCTGTGCAGAATACAAAAGCCCCCAAAATGGGCTAAACCAGTTATTTGGCATCCTCTGGGGTAAAGGAGTAAATTTTTACCTTAAATAATAGCATTTATATTCTGTTCACACACGAGACAAAACAAAACAGAACAAAACAAAAGTAAGTACCTTGGAGTGATTCTGCATATAGTTACAGTGGCCATAGACCTTTAAATACCCTTCATCTTTTATGTATTTTTAACAGAATTTTGTAATCTTTACTAAATCTAAGCTCCTTTCCTCCCTGCACTGAGGTGCAGTTCCGTACTTATCTATGCTAGCAAGTGTCATCTCCGGGAAGGGGATCATTCATAGATTGCTTAGGAATTTTATTCCTGGAATGGTGATTGTTGCTTTGACAAACGAAGTCAGGTGAAGAGCTGCCCATCTACACCCGCTGCCATAGAAAGAGACTTTCACTCAAGTCAGGGGTGATGTAGAAACCACTTCCAGTGAACTATTCCTAGTATGGTCTATTGAAATAGCAAGTAAATGAGTCACTTAGGGAACCTTGGAGCAATATGAATAGGTTCTCGGTTATTTATAGACTACTTATTCATAAAAACTGAAGCTATATTAATTCTGGTCTGATGATGCCCTAAACAGCTTTCTGGAGTAGAACCCGCACGTTTGTGGTTATCTAAGACCTTTCAAAATCTACTTTAGTAAAAAGAGTAAATATTTTATATAGAAATCCTGTAGCTTATCTTTTTATATAGAAACCCTGTAGTCCTGCCATCTTAATTGTACAATTTGCAGCTAGAAATAAGTTGTAAATATGTGGGTACACAGGTATATGGCCAATTATAGGAGGCACAAAAATAAGTCATTATTAGAGCCTAAAATGATGAGCCTCAAAAAGGCAAATAGGAGTAATTAGTATTCAGTTCTTCACAAATAGATAATGTCACCTCCACCCAATATAGCCATGACTTTTCTTGTAAACATAATTCTTTGATCTCCATTCTCTTTTACGGCAGCAATTTCCTATGTAAATTTCACTAGCAGAAAAAGAATCAGGACTCTGTGATACAAAGAGGCTGTGTTTTTGTTTTATAATTTATTTGGCTCATAATAACGGCTGCTAAGACACGGTGAGCCCCAGCTTAGTTTTGCTCTAGCAGACAATGTCCTGCTGACATTTCAGTGCGGGAGCTGGTGTCTTCAACAGTATGAGGCCAGTGCAGCACCTGGAGAGAGGTGAGCAGAAGGCCCCTCCCTGCTCTGTCTTGGTCAAGTGAGCATCGGACAGGCAGGGCTACCCCTATACCTAGAAGCCCAGGTTTAGCAGTAGGTTTCCTGAGTTTGGAAGCACACATAGCCTGTTCTAGTAATTGTTATTGTTAATGGCATCATTACTAGAATTAATTTTTTTAAGCATTTGTATTGGTTTCTCTTTTATTTTATTTTATTTTATCTTATTTTATTTTTTAATGTGGGTAGTTCCCTGGCTGGGAATCAAACCCAGGCCGCAGCATTGGCAGCACCGAAGCCTAGCCACTACACCACCAGGGAACTCCCTAGAATATTTTTTAAGCATATTATGTTTTTACTAGGATTTCCCAAGAAGCTAAGTGTTAAAGGCATTTTTTCATTGACCACAGTTATTCTGTGGCAGTCAACATCTATGGCTGATGCCAAAAATAAATAAAGTTATTAAATCAGTATACTTCAATTGCTGGTTTTCAAAGAGTTTCTTGATTTTTGTATAATGTAACATACAAAGGTAACTGTACTATGGCTGAGTGTGACGAAGAACTCACTGGGCACTGCTTTTACAAATAAAAGTAGGTCAGAGGGAAATGTGTCTTTCATAAATGGCTTCATCTATTTATTCAAGTTAGGAAACAATTTCTTCTAGGTTGGTAATTTAAGTGTAGCTCTGCTGGGAACTAGGAATTTATTTTTTAACCTGTACTGTTTGATCTTATTACAAAAGTAATATATGCTGAATGTAAAAAATTCAGATATTGCACAAAATGTATGTCTTACAGAAAAATCAAAGCCTGCCTTAAGCCTGCCCCTCAGAGAGGGGTCACCACTGTCAACAGTTTGCTGCACATTTTTCAGTTTTTTCCATGCAGAATATTCACACACACAGACACACTCACTTCTGTCAGTTGCTTTCTCTGCTAGCATTTACATATTTTAGAAGGAAATTTTCTGATACATCATAATAGAAACTCACTTTTCTGCCTATTAGATTTTTCAAATTATGTTGTGTGCCTGAAATAGATTAAGATAGAGGCATTTTCAATGCCTATTCATCTCTATAATTATCCAAACTCCCAAAGAGGCCAGGGCTGGTTTATTAGAGAGATTTAGAAAGAATAACTGCAGTACTAAGCTTTTTCCTACAGAGTGGGCTTCCAGTGCACAAAGCATTACAATTATTGGGAGAAAATCTGTAGCCTTGGAAACAATATGGCAGTAGTGACATCAGTAGCAATTATGTATAATTTTTATCCCCAGTTTATCACCAAGGTAACCAGAGCAGCTTTCCCTGATTGAAATGTTAAGAATGTTGTAGCCTGTATACAGCAAGCATGCAGGAAAAGATTGTACTCAGAATCCCTTCTATAATTCATTCCACTTCCCTTATAAAACAGCCCTTTGGAATTCAAATAGCACACATCTATTTTTGGCTACAGCTGCAAGCTTTTGAAGCTATTAAATAAGATTCCCAATATTCTAATACTAAGAGGCATTCATCATAGTGTTAAAATTTTATGATATTCTTCTCCATTAGAATATCTCCTCTTCATTTGAATAGCAGTTATGGGACACACTGTTTTACAGAAACAGAAGAAAGAAGACAAACAGACCATCCTTTGGTCTTTTGTAAAAACAGGCACAAACTGGCTCATTCCTGAAACCTGAAACATTTGTCGCTAACAGTAATCCAAACTGCCTGGGTTTAAAGGTTATGGTCAGTTCTCTGTGCGGATATCAGAAAGCTGCAGATGGGCAATGACAGTTAAATGACAGTTGAAATGACAGTTAAAGTGGCACATTATATTTGGATTCTTGGGTCATTCCTGATAACTGTGGATAAGTTACATACCGGTTCTGAGCAAATGAGTAAGTGAATGAATGAACAAAAAGACACATAGATGTGCATCTTTGTGCATTGTTGTAACAGTATACTGGCTCCTCAGTTTCCCAAGAGTCCCTTTGCTGTGCAGCTGAGTAGTTCGTATGCATTATTCGCTCAGATATTTTATTTCTAGTCCTTGCCATAAGTAGAACTCTACGATACAAAGACCATAGCAATGAGTACTCCGCAGCTCCTTGCTGATATAGATGGGAAAATGTTCGTACCCTCATCTATCCTTTTAAATCCAGGTGAAAGAGACTGAAGGAGAGGCATAGAGGGAATGTCTCTTCTTATGGAATCACTTCAATTCAAATGACCACTAAGCATCCTCTATATACTGCTCATGCATGAGGCAGTGAGTCTAATGTGGACACTCCAGGAGCCCAAAGTCTGGTAGGAGAGGCTAATATGTAAATAAAATTATTTAAACCATATGACATTCCCAATATTCAAGTATTTTTTATCTAAAACAGCAGCAGTCTCTTGTGGTTCAGCCCAGTACATGTCAGTATGGTAGCTATGATAACAGAAGTGCTGGAGTCCAGTGGAGGTGCCCAGCAGGGGTGCAGAGGAGGCGGGAGAGGCAGGCAGAGTGAGTAGTTATGGAATTTTACAGAGGAGTTGAGCCCTGAACTGAATTTTGGTGAATGATGGGGAGAATAAGAAAGAAAGATATTTATGATAAAATAATTTATTTCCTGAGGAGAGTGGCCTAGGTTTTTAAATCTTTAAATATTTAAAACATACAAAAAAGAAACTTAGGAAAACTATCTGTGAACTTTACACATTTGCTTAAATTCCTTTTTCATAATGAATAAAATATAATAGAGGTAAAGGACCCCTACCCACTTCATTCTACTCTTTTCTTTCTTTGAGGTGACCATCACACTGAAATTGTATCTTTCCCACACATATTTGGAAACTTTTATTGTATATGCATATATTCCTAACACAGAGCATTGTTTGATTGTTTTAAAATATTACATCAAATGTCTCACACTGTATACATTCATTTGCAGCTTTTTTGTGTGTTGAGAAACATCATGTTTTTGAGATTATTCATGTCGCTGCATGTAGATGTAGTTTGTTCACCTTATCTGATGTGTAGTATTCTGTTATTGGACTGAATCATACTTTATCCCTGTCTTTATTGATGGGCATCTACATTAGTATTACAAATAATACTCATCTTTTTGCAGATATGTTTAAGGATTTCTCTAGAGGACATACAGAGAAGTAGCACTGCTATGTTATTGAGTGGGGACATTCTCAACTTAATCAGATATTAACAACTTGAATTTCAAACCATCTTTTACCTTTATTAATTTATAGGAACATCTTATAGATTAAGGGTATTAATCCTTTATTTTTTACGTATTGTAAATATCTTCTCTTAGTGTAGCCTGTATTTTAAATTTGTTTATGATATTTATTGTGCACAAGCTTTTAATTTTGGTGTAGAACAGTCCCGCTTTATCTGCAGTTTCACTTTCTGTGGTTTCAGTTACCTGCAGTCAACCAGTCTGAAAATATTACACAGAAAATTACAGACGTAAACAATTCATAAGTTTAAAATTGTGAGCTATTCTGAGTAGCATGATGAAATCTCATGCAATCTCATTCTGTTTAATCCAGGATGTGAATAATCCCTTTGTCAGGCGTCTCCACACTATGTAGTCTACCCACCCGTTAAGTCACTTAGTAGTGATCTCAGTTATCAGATTGACTGTTGCAGTATCACAGTGCTTTTATTCAGTAAACCTTAGTTTTTATTTAATAATGTCTCCAAAGCCCAAGAGTAGTGATGCTGGCAATTCAGACATGCCAAAGGGAAGCTGTAAAGTGCTTCCTTTAAGTGAAAATGTATGTACATATAAGAAAAAACATAGTTTTTAGGGTTCAGTACTATCTGCGGTTTCAGACACAGGTAGTTTTGGAATGAATTCCCTGCAGATGAGGAGGGACTACTGTAGTCAAATTTTTCAGCCTTTTTGTTTTTTTGATTATGCTATTTGTGTTGTAGAAATCATTGCCTATATTAACATCTTTATGTTATTCTTTATATTTTTTTCCTGCAGATCTTAAAATGTTGCTTTTCTCATTTAAGGTCTTTAATTAATCTAGAATTTTCAATTTTTAAGTAGGACAGGAGTGACAAACCTAATTCCTTTTCATATAGAAATCCAATTATTCCTATACCATTTATTGTTTAGTCTTTCCCAGTGATTTATAATGTCAATCTACCATATACCTAGATCTCACCTATATGTAGACCTATTTTTGGACTCTGTATTCTGTTGCATTGGTCTGTTTGACAATCCCAGTGCAAATACCACACAATTTGATTAATTACATGTTGACAGTAACTCTTGATATTGTACAGCAAGTCCCATTTAATAAGCTATGCCATGGAGTCTGCTCCAGGTTTCAGAATGGGTGAGTAGAACTTTCAGAGCAGCTAATAAACAATGCAAAGGAAACACTCTGTGTCTCCATTGCTGTCTTCTACCTCACAGAATTACACTTAAAGTTTTAAGTTTTTGGTAGCCCAGTAGAGTGAGATGCCTTCTATATCTGATGAACCTAAAATTGGGGGGCATGAGTATATGTTAATAATAATTCTACACTAGCCATGGGTTCTGCTGGGTCAGCACTGGGGCAGTTGCCCTCTATCTGTACCTGTATTGGGTGGTTGAGGGAGTTTCTCACTTCTGCTAAGGGACTTTCCACAGACACATCCAGTCATGGTCACTATCTTCTTTCTCCTCCTCCTCTTCTTCCTCCTCCTCCTCCAAAAGTTATTATGGGTATTCTTTGCCTTTATTTTTTCTTATTAAATTTAGGAATAGTGTGTTATGTTCTACCCTACTGAAAATGTATTTGGAATTGGAAATATTTAAAGAGTCATTTTGGGAAAATGAACTTCTTTAAGATATATAGTCCTCTCATCCGTCATTTTTTATGTCTTCTAATTAAGTTTTATATTTTAATAAAAGTTTTACATATTTAAAGAAAATAATTCCTATATATTTACTTTGTTATTGTTGCTATTATAAATGGTATTTTTGCCTGTTGGTCCTAGTACTTATTAGTTCATACTAGTTCTAATGCTTACTTCTTATCTTGTGTTATGTTGACTAGAAGTGATAGTGGTCATCTGTGTTGCTTTCCATTTTAAGAGAATGCTTCTACTGTTTTAGAAATATTTTTTGATGGTAATAACTCTCTAAGGTTATAAATACTATCTTATTTTTACTAAGAGCTTTGTTTTTTAAAAAATCATGAATAAGATGAAATTTTCAAATGCTTTTTAAACATTTTATGAGATGATCATCTATTTTTCTTTGTTAATAATGAATTGCCCTATTAATTATAATTAGTAATTATATTTATTAAAATAGCTTTTCAATCTTTTTTCACTCTGTCCTTCAGATTGGATAATTACTATTGATTTTAAGTTCACTCACTCTTTCCTCTGTCATCTTTATTCTGTATTTAGCTTTTCTAGGGAGTTTCAAAATTTGCTTTCTTTTCAGTTCTAACATTTCTACTTATTTATTTTTGTGTTCATATATTTTTCTATTTTGTTGCTGAGAGTTATTATAGTTACTCTTTACATTCATTTCCAGAGTGTTTGCCCTTACTTATGAGAATATTTTACTAATAGCTGTTTTAATGTCTTTATCAGGTAATTCCAACATCTGTATCATCTTGATGTTGATGTCTATTCATTGTCTTTTCCAATGTGAGTCACGACTTTCCTGGTTCTTGGTGTGCTGAGTAATTTTGGATTATATGCTTGACATTTTGAATTTAATGATATGAGATTCACAGGCTTGTTTAAGTCTTATGGAGAATGTCAATATTTTTGTTTTAGTAGGCAATTGAGCTGGTTGAGTTGAGGCCAAAAATTCTGTCCAGCTTTCTGTGAGGTGTGATTTTAACATCAGTTTCATAGCCTTTACAGATCTGTCCTGTATATGCACCACCCAATGGCCGATCTGGGATCTGGGTGGTGGTTTATCTCTTAGTTCAATTCTCAAAGTTTTTTACATGCTGTTTAGGATCAGATCCACACATGCAAAATTTGGGAGTTTCTGAGGGAGTTCATAAATAACTTTATGTGGTTGTTTTTTCAAGCTCTTTGCTCTCTGTGATCTGCAAAGTACTGCCTTGTTTCCTGAGTAGCCCTTCTCAATTTTTCAGCCTGACTCTGCTACATACTTTCTATGACCTGACTTGTGTCAGAGGCCAAGTGCCTGGATGATAGGGAAAAAAGCAATAGAGGTTTTACTCCACCTCTTGGGGACCAGAGCACCTCTGATTAGAGGAAAGTTCCCTTCCTTCAGAGTTTTATGTGCCAAGTGCTATCTGGAAGCCCCTTTTTTGCCTCTTAAATCTGAATTAGGGGATTGTTGTGGAGCTCTCTCTGTCCATGCCAATATCTACTTCAGGGTTTCAGATTGCTTTGAGACCAGGTTGGGAGATACTGAGGGAAAAAAATGATAAATTCACTACTGGTTGAATACTACTTAGATTTCTGATCTTTTTTCTAATCTACCCCAAAGTGTTCCTACTTATTTTTCAGAGTCCTCAAATAACTGCTCATGCATTCTGTCCAAAATTTTTTTTAATTTAAGTTTTTCTTAATTGTTAAATTTATTGGGGTGATATTGGTTAGCAAAAAATTACATAGGTTCCAGGTTACAATTCTACAGTGCATTGTCTATGTGTTGCATTATGGGTTCACCAGCCAGAGTCAGTTCTCTTTCCATCACCATATATTTGACTCCCACTCCCTCCTCTCCCACCCTCCTCTCTCCTCTCCCACCGAATTTCTCCTCTCCCAGACCCTCCCCTCCCTTGCCCTCAGGTGACCACTGAACTATTGACTGTGTCCATGAGTTTTTCTGTTTCTTCATTGCTTTCAGCTTTATATTCCGCATATGAGTGAAGTCATATGGTTCTTGGTTTTTGTTGCCTGGTTTATTTTACTTAGCATGATGATATTAAGGTCCATCCATGTTGTTGCGAATGGCAGTGTTTCATCTTTTCTTTAGCTGAGTAATATTCCATTGTGTATATGTACCACAGCTTCTTTATCTAGTCATCTATAGAAAGGGACTTTGGTTGTTCCCAAGACTTGGCCACTGTGAACAGTGCTGTGATGAACACTAGGGTACATAAGTCTTTGTGTCCTAAGGTTTTCAAATTTTGTGGGTAGATGCCCAGAAGCAGATTACCAGGTCACATGGTAACTCCAATCCCAGCAGTCCAAATTTTGTAGCTGCATTCAGTGTGAGAGGTAAGACAGAATGTGTTTACTCTATCTTACCTGGAACTAGAATGTATTAATCTTTTTAAAGAAATAGCTTTTGTTTATTGAATCCTATTATTTCTTTGTTTTCTATTTCATTAATTTCTGTGCTTAAAAGTAAAATTCCCTGCATACTATTTTCTTTGGGCTTATCTTGCTATTCTCCTCTCTAATCTTTAGTTGAAGATTAAGCTTAATTTTTATCCACTCCCTCCCCATTACCCCCCACCCCCTATTATACATAACAATGCAGACCTGTTCTAGAAGATGCTTATTTTCCAGGGATTTAAAGGAGGTTACAGAACTGAGTAGAGCCCTGTAATGGGGAGGTATTATGGTCTTCATGGGCCATGAGACTGCTGTTCATAGCTCAAAAGAATGCAAAACTTTTTCACCAATTGGTCTCCTTTACACATTGAATCGGATTATTACTAGGAGCCAGCCATGGAGGAAATTCATGAGGAAATATATAATTTCTTCTTCATCTTCATCAATGTACCTGGCATCCATTGTGACTGAAGCACTTATTGGGTGCTGGGATATAAAAATTCACCTTAGAGAAAGATTATTCCTCATTTCCCCTCCCACACTTTACTGCTCCTGCCTCCACACACATTGTTGCCACAGACAGTTAAAAACACATGGGTATTCTCCTTACACCTTGTAAAATGAATTGAGCTAAATTATAGCTTCCCATTTATAGAACAGTGGTAGTCTAAAGCTGCAGACTACAAAATTCAGAGATTGCCATAGTAACTCTGCCTTTCCCAGAAAGTAATTGAAAAAAAAAAGGCACTTTTTACAAAAATAGAATATTGATGCTCATATCTCTAAAGGAATTAATTTACCGACTGATAGAGGGGAAAGACAGAACATGAGCCATCGAGCTGCATTTTAATGTGATTGTGATTATCCGGGGGTGGTAAGCAGCTTAAATGTGTTCTTTTATTTTTGCAGCAAAGAGCACTTTTCAGTTTGGTTTGTGTATAGAAATAGTTTCCAGAAATATATAGTGTAATAAGGAATTAGAGAGCACATTTAGTAAAACACTGAAAAGCTCTTGATTTATTTCTTGCCATTATCAGTTTGATGAATGTTAAAATTGTTTGCAAGATATTTAATCGCTGTTCATGATTAGCACAGCAACAGCACTATAGAAATCGCTTGTGAGTTACTTTTAACAATTAGGGAACTCTAACCTATCACAGGTGTCATCATGAGACCAAAGACACAACGTTTGAGGGAAAATGATGAGACATGGAAATTATAATCATGTTCTAGAAATAGTATTTGGAGAATTGGTAGAATTTTGATGAAGCTTAAAAATGTGTGATATAAATATATGCCATATATATTTTAGGGCTTATTCTCTGGGAATTTTCTTTTCTAGAGAATTAGAATCATTCTAAAGTAATTTGTTTTATTTCCGAATTAGGTCTCAGGTGCTTAAACAATGATCTGAGTAAATGAACATCAGACAGAGAAATATTATGTTAGGCCCCATGGTGGGATTGGGGAGGAGGTTTGAGGATACACCCCTCCCCAGAGACCAGTCAGCTCATACCCCTGGTGAGGCCATTTCCTAGTTGGCAGGAAGTGAGAATAATGTGGTTCTTCTCTTAGGCCTATTTACATTTTAACAAGAAAAATAAATCCTTACTCTGAAGAACTGAACTCTCAAAATAGAATCTCAAGCAATATAGCCTGGCATGGAAGTTCTGGATGGTTAGGGGCTGGGGGCTGCCCTGCTCTCTACTTAGGATTTATCTCACTTACGATGTTTCTTATGCTCTGAAACAACAGTACATTCATGAATCTGCTTCCCTACTAGATTATGAGCTCATGGAGGGAAGGATATCGTCTTAATTATCTCTTGGGTCCTGGGCTTAGCACAGTGCCTGGAATAGAGATAATAGTAAATAAATGTCTTGATTAAATGAATGAATGCAGTAAGGTAGGCTCATGTCCCATTTTCTAGGCCCAGTGTTCCTAGACATGGCCACTGGCTAGGCTGATCTAACAGTTATCTTCACATGCTACCATGGCCCTTAAGTAACTTTCCAGTAATTTTTTTTTTTCTGAAAACAAGAAAAAATAAAAGGTAATACTAACCAAATGCTTATTATGAGACAGGTACAGGGGTGAGCACTTTTACATATTATTGTGTACATTAAATCCTTTCAAACCCCTGGAAGTATAGGTGCTATAAATATTCCCATTTTTTCAGAGAAGAAAACTGAAGGTCAGAAAGATTGGCTAAGATTTCATAATCAGGAAATGTTAGGGCCAGAATTGGCAACTAACCTGTTTAGCTTCCATTTTTTTCCTTTGTTTTTAGGACAGTGAGTAAAAATGGAAATGAACCCAATTCTAGGATCCCAGAAATAGGGGTAAAAAGCTTTTAAATGTGGGGAGAGGGCAATAAAGAAAAAAAAATACATTCCTAGATCAGAAGAAGAATTATGTGGTGTCTTTGATGAGATCTAAAGACCCAGACAACATCTCCGAATTAAAAAAAAGTTGTGCTTACATTGTTGAGATGAGATAGCCAATCTCTATGTGGCAAAGGTCTTGAATATTCTTGGTGGTGTGGCACTCATTAATTAAAGAACTTACTGGTGAATAGGGCCTGTGCTTTCTGAAAGCACTTTATATCTTAGTTCATTTGATCCTCATAGCCCTTGGAGGTATGGAGTGCAGGTATGGTAGTCGTGCGAGCTGGTCAGTATTCCAGTTCCCTTTCTCTGGGCACAGGGTTGGATTGCATTCACCTGCCTCTTTGAAATTGGGTCTGATCACATGCATTGCTTTGGCCAAGGAAATGTGGGTGGAGATAACACAGCATTTCCGAGTAGACGCCTTTGAAAAGTGGTTCACGAGTTCTCTTTCCCCTGCCACTCTCATGGACAACATTCTCGATCATGTAGGTTTTGTCAGCCTGTAACCTAAGGACTGATATGGGGAAGAATGGAGTCATAATCTGTATAACAGCACCGTTCTTATTTACTGTCTTTCCAGGTGGCTTAGGAACTCAAGAGAAGACTCATTTATTAATACAACCCTCAATCTAAGGATATGTCATTTTCTAAATCCTATCATATTGCATGCCTTATCTCAAGTTCTGCCCCCAACCAGGCCTATCTGGGGAGTAGTAATGTAGACAGCACTGGTCTCCCTGGGAGGTTTATAATCAGACATAGGGACACTTGGTGGCTAGACCAGAGTGGCATATAGGACTTAGTGCTACAAATGCAAGAATGACTATTTCACCTTTTCTTTTCACCTGGGGTATAAAAAGTAGAAGGTTAAACATTAAGGGAACAATAAGAATGACAGGATGGAAACCAGTTCCTGCTGGTAGTTTTTACCCTGGCCCATCTAGTCTGCAGGCAGCATCAACTAGTGCTCATGAAACAAAAATAATAGACATCAGGGTATTTTTCTGCCCTTTGAAATTCACTGCAATACTTCTTTTTTAAATTTTTAAATTTATTTTTATTGTTAGACTTATTGGGGTGACATCTGTTAGCAAGGATTACAGAGGTTTCAGGCATACAATTCTACAGTGCATTGTCACCTTGTATAATAAGTTCACCACCTAATGTATTAACTCTAAGAGACTTCTCTTTCCATTACTGTGTTAGTTCTTAAATGACTTATTTGGTAAACTTGAGAGTTAAGGTTTGTTTTGGCTTTTGTTTTTACATTCTCCATCTCAAAATTAGCTAAGAGTGATGATGAAATGTGAGGAGATTTCTTTCCACATACCAGATCTCTAGGAGATTCAGAACAAATCTGGAAAAGAAGTGCTGAATTCCAATGAGAGGGTTTCTTTAGTTAGTTGACAAGTCATGGAGGGTGCCAGAATGTAGGCACATCAGACTTTTACAGGCCTCATCTGTGCAGGCTGCCTGTCGAGAAGTCATCCCAGCCTAGGAACGATGCTCCACCAGAAAAGGGAACTGGAATCAACTGGATGGCAATGAGAGTAGCTTCCCTGAATGTTAAAACAATCTACTTGTCAGTGTGCAGTGATCCTTCAGAGGAACTGTAAAGACCACAGGACCCTTAATTATCTGTTCAATCAGGTTTATTTTGGTGACTGAAATCTTAGGAAAAACCATCCTACTTGACTAATAATAAATAATAAATGAATCCCAACCATGTATGTGAGGGCTGTCTGGAAAGTATCCAGCCATATAATATGAAAAATAGGGGCATTTATGGCTGGATTTTTTCCAGAAAACCCTTGTATTCATATGTTGAGTTTGGGGATGTTGATATTTTAGGCTACTTTATACATTAAATGATTTACCTGAAATGTGAGAGAATCATAGTCCCTCAAATTGAATTGATAATGATTATAGATTACTCTAATTTTATATACTTCCAGGCACAAAATGTCATCAAACTAAGGTAACATGCTACTAAGAAGTTTCTGAGCATTCAAACTCTTCTGCTAAGTTCAACTTACATTTAAAATTGTCAGAAAAGGAAAGAGGCAGGTTCCTTTAAGGAGAGTGCCCTTAGCCAGAATCCCTGCTTCCATCAAGCAAAACAAAAGATGGGGAGTTGCTGGGGTGGTTTAATGACTAATCTTCAGAGTTTACCTCCAATAATAAATGATAGTTATCATGAGTAACTGTTTCCTGATTGTGTGGTACACAGTCATGCGGAAGGTGACACTGGGGACATTACAGGGCCTTTTTGTGAGTCAGGGTATGTGCAAGATGAGAAAGCTTACAGGAAACAAGCAACAAAGAGCTGCCACACAGGCAGGGTGGACGCAGGAAGCTAGACTTTCCCTCTCAGGCACCAGCTAGATAATTAGAGCCAGCAGCAGGAGGCAAATTAAAGCCTTACTGGAAAATTCTAAATAGATAGGTATTGGTAAGCTTTAGATACTTGTCTGAAGCCCTGACGCAAGACTGTATTGTGGGAGCAGGCTAGCTGAAACACTGCTATAGAGAATGAGGTCTGCATAACTTTAGATTTTTAAAAAGAAATAGGTACAATGAGTAATAACAGTTGAAGTTGAAATTCTATGAATAAAAGTCCTACTTTGTGCATGGTCTTATATTTCTTGAACTCTTCTCACATGGTATTTTCTCTTAGAGTTAATACATAAATGTACACAATTGATAACCAGTTAATATGATTATAAAGAATTTTAAATGGAAAGAAAACATCATATGGAATGGAAGTACTTACCTTAAATAAGTTAGTTCTTTGTTTTCTACAATTGAAATGAGTTCGGCTGTGTTTGGGACTGTGCAATCTAAATAAGCATTACTGCCCATGTATTGGCAACAGCCCCAATTTCAGCATGGGATTTCTGAGGAACTAACTAACCAGCCCTTAGAGCACTGGTTCCCAACCTTACAGCCTCAAAACTCCTGAGGGGCGTAACTCCTGTTAGAAATAGTTGTGAAGCTCATCCTAGTAAAAGCCCTATAAGAGAAAGAGTATTAACTGGAGGGCATGAGGCATATGTGGTTTTAAATTTTCATCCTCCTTCATGGAGATCATTGCTTTAGAGAATGGGTCCTGCAAAAACAACTCTTATGTGCTAGCTAATCTTGCAGATATTGAACATGTTATAGGAGGAAGCAAAAGCATGGTGATATTGAGTATGAGGCATGATATAGGTAGTTTTTGTGTCATGATACAGCTACAAAGAGAAGATGGTTCAATCCATTATTATCACTTTTTTCTTTGAATCATTTTTCTTTATAAAAGTATTACAGTATGTCCTTGTTATACAAAGATTACTCAATACAAAATATTATAAATCTCTCTATTAGATATAGCTACTGGATTACAGCTTGGTTTATATTTTCCCAGACATCTTCTCTTTTCTGGTGTGTTTGTATTTATGTGTTTATGAACCCAAATTTTTCTTATTCACATACCAATATGTTTTAATAAATTTGCTTTTTCACCAAAATATGATCATACCATTCAGTTTTACTAACTTCCTTTTTTTTCACTTAGCAATTTTATCAAAGATATTTTTTATTGTCAGTACTTATGTAGAGAGCTCTAGCTTATTCTTTTAAAATAGCTGTGTTGTATTCCATGGTACATAATTTTCAAGAAATGTGTATTTTCTTAGAAATGAGTACTTTGATGTTTTTCTTTTTGTCATTATAAACAGTGCTTCAGTGAATATTCTTGTGTGTATATTTGTGTATCTGTGTATTGGTGTGAGCAGTCCTGTAGGACAGTAAAACATGGAACCTGTAAGTCAAAAGATGTATTTATTATTAATATTGACACATGTTGCTAAGTTCTTCTAAAAGAAGGCTGTGCCAATTTATATTTTTTCTCCAACAGTATATGGGACCACACATTTCTCTGCATTTTTATCCACATGATATTATCAGTGTTTAATTTTTTTTCTTTGTGTCTTATTCTTACTGCTCTTATTATTGACAGAGTTGAACATATTTATAGGTGTTTTGGGCCATTTGCACTCCATCTAAGTGAATTGCATATTCATGTTTTTCATCCATTTTCCTATTGGGGTGTTTATATAGTCTTACAGATTTGTAGAAGCTCATATTATGGCTCTTAACCCATTGCCTATTATGTATTGTGGGTATTTTTTCCTGGTTTTCTTTTGGCCTTCTAATTTTGTTTAAGGTATCTTTTTCTGTACAGAATCTGAATTTCAGTGTAGTTAAATCTGTCAGTTTTTCCACAATTATATTATGCTTATGAAGCTCTTGCCTATCTCAAGATTTTAAAAGTATTATTTTATCATTTGAGGTTTTGTATTTAGATAACATGATTATTTAGACTAATCTATCTAGAACTTATCTTATGATTAATTCATTTAGGAATGTAGTTAGATTTATTAAAATAAGAATAACCTATTGTTCCAACACCATAGGACACATTGTTCATCCTCTACCACTATAGAGGATAGTTCATTCTTTCTCAATAATGAAATGTCTTTATATCCAACAATAAAATATTACAGAAACAGACATGGGTCTGTTTTTGCACTTTCTATTCTGTTCTGTGATTTTAAAAGTACTACACTGTTTTAATTACTTTAAGGTGTATATTTTCATCTAGTAGGGTGAATGAATCCTCATTTTTTTCCCAAACTATTCTTCAACATTTACTCTTATAGAAGCTATACATTGTGGAATGTGGCATGATAATGTCAGAGGCAGTTTCATTGGGACTAGAATTGAAGATTGTTTAGTCCTGGTCCAACCTTGTTCTTCTAGTTTCATAACCTTGTCACCAAGCATTATATCAAGTCTTAAGTAATAATTGGGAGAAAGAGACACAGACTTCCCTCTGTCTGCTAATTAATACCTTGCTAAGGCACTTCTTCCATGCCCATCACTCAAGTAGTTCCAGTTCTGAGATCCTGTAAGCTTTTGCTCCAAGTACTTACTGTTGCATGACAGACTACCTCAAACTTCAGTGGGTTTAAACAACAAACACTTTATTTACATTTCATGATTTTGGGGTTAGGAGTTTGGGCAGAGTTCACACTTGATCTTAGCCAAAAGGCTGAGAAGTGATTGGACAGAGTTCAGTTAAGTAATTGTTTTATTTCACAAGACATACCTGGGGTCATCCAGTGGTATTCTGCTGGTAAATAGTCTAGTCTGGGTCCAGGATTGCTTCACTCACATGCCTGGCGCCTGTGGGAATGGCTAGAGGCTTGAGCTATTCCCACAAGAGGGCCATTCCCACAAGAGTCAGAAGTTTTCTTCCCGCATTGATACCTTCCTTACTATTATCAATATGGCAAAGAGTCTATAGCATGTCAGTCATATATATGACCCTTTAAAGCTGTTAAATCACATTTTAGCTTCAGCTTCCCATCCCCCCATGTAGCTTTGAGGTATGAAAGAAAGACAGGTTTTGTCACAGATGTAAGGAATAATTTGTCTCCGCTAAAATGAGAAATCATTCTTTTCTGTTTCTCCTATGTCTAGCCTGTTCTGGCTCATAGTAACTACTCAATAAATATTTATTGAGTGAATGGCCAAAGCAATGATTTAAATGTACCGGCTTCCTATTTCCAGTCTTTTGTTTGCCCTATTGAACCCCATTGTCTCAGAACATAGTGTGATAATGGACTACTCTCAGTTTCTGAGAGAACATAAATGTTCTGTTCCAACAGCATTGCAAGGGGATGCTGTATTTGCTGTAGGCTGTGCCCTTTGGAGGCCTTGCTGGCATGCAGAATCCTAAAAGCAAAAATCAAAGAAACCGTCGCCACCTGTAATTATTTTTGTATTCGTGTTGCTGAGAGTAAGACATGCATAGTCACCGCCCGCCCCCTCCCCCCCGCCCACCTTTCTCTGCACAAAGGCACCTCCCTAGGCCTGGTGAATATAGATTGAACTCTCCACACCAAGCTTCACAGCAATGGATGTACAAGACACAGTTCTCCCCCAACAGTCTTGACTTGTGTAAGAATCATGCTGCCTTCTTTTTGATCTCAGGTGGGGTCTTTAGTGCTGGGCATACTCTGAGTGTATGTGAGTCTCTGTGCTTCAAAGCCCAAGGGGGCTGGGTTCAGTTACTTATGTTGATTTCATGTCTCTCAAGAATCCTTTTATTTCTTGATGTATTAGAAATACCACCTTAATTATGTATTCTGATAAATGACCCCTTCTCGCATTCTTATAGACTTTTTCAGGTTAGACTATCACATTTCTCTTTCTCCCCAGCCTTCAGATACAAAAAGTCAACCAAACATAACCCTGATAAACTTGTTCTTTTAGAAGGGGCTATTTGAAATTCAAGTGCAGTCAGAGGCCAGGCAGAAAATGAAAGTAAGGAAACTGCGTAGGTGTGAATGAGACAATAGGAAGTGGAGGGGCTACACTAGACAGGTCATTCCCTTCCTAAAGGCATTCGTTTCAGTTTTGAAGCCATGCAGTCCCAACAAAATAAAGTTGACCCTTGAACAGTGTGGGGGGTTGGGGCGCCAATCTCTTTGTAGTCAAAGACTCCCCAAAAACTTAATGGCTAATAACCTACTGTTGACTAGAAACCTTAATGATAACATAAACAGTTCATTAACCCATATTTTGCAAATTATATGTATTATATACTGTATTCTTACAATAAAGTAAGCTAAAGAAAATGTTATTAAAAATTAAAAGGAAAAATATACATTTATAGCATTTATTGAAAAAATCCACATGTAAGTGGACCCACGCAGTTCACACCTGGTTATTAAGGAGCCAATTGTTTATCTTGTGTGTGAATCTGGCCCTCTCACCAAAGATTCACTCTCTCTATTGACTATTCTGTATATTCTCAAGGGGGCCTCTTAAGATCTTTGAAATCATGTGTATCACCATGGCATATAATTTCCCCCATAAAATTCTACAAAGTATGTGAAAATTTTAAGTGGCACCTTCAATACTAAAGATAAATATGATAGTGAAACCAAAAAAGTTGGTTAGGGCCACTCACACAGCCTCACAATTTGAATTACTGTCTGCAAAATTATAAATTACCATATAAACCTGTGGGTGGCTGACTTGCAAATAGTCAAAACTATTACTGACAAAATTTTCAACTACGAAGGACATACTGTTTTGTTGTTTTGTTGCTGTATTGTTTTTACCTCTACCACAGGAGTTTTCTAAGTGTTGTTTCCATTGAATGAAATGTTCTCTCCCACTGCCCTGAACCATCCTTCCTACTTCATTTACCAAATCTAAGGTACCTTTTCTACCTCAGCTCATTTTTTGACATCTTCAGGGAAGCCTTCCCTGGTTCTCCCAGTCTAGAACCCTATCTCTTTCATTCATGGTACTTCTTGCTTCATGAGAGTGGATTATGACTGAGGTCTGTCTTTGCCACTGGACAAGCACACGTATGCTCACCATTGTATCCCTAGCACAGTGCCTGGTACATAGTAGTATTTCCCAGTTGGACCTTTCCCAATTGTAGAATAAATGACTAAATTTTCTGTAGATGTCTTAATTTTTTAAATGTGAAGTTACTGAACTGTTTTTTAGGTAAAATTCATACAACGTAACATTTTCTATTTTAAAGTGAACAATTCAGTGACGTTTAGTATAGTCGCAATACTGTGCAACCACCACTTCTGTCTAGTTCCAAAATATTTTAATCACCTCAAAGGAAATCCAATACCCATTAAGCAGTTACTTCATATTCTTCCCCTCTCTCCTAGCCCCTGGCAGCCTCTAATTTGTATCATGTCTCTATAGATTTATCTAGTCTGGATATTTCATATAAATGGTTATAGTGGCCTTTTGTGTCTGGCTTCTTTCACATTGCGGTATGTATCAGTATTTCAGTCCTTTTTGTGGCTGAATAATATTCCATTCTATTTATATTCCACAGTTTGTTTATCCATTCAACCATTGATGGACGTTTGGCCTGTTTCCGTCTTTTAATTATTGTGAATAGTGCTGCTATGTATTTGTCTGAGTACCCATTTTCAGTTCTTTTGGTTATATACCTAGAAGTGAAATTGCTGGGTCATGTGGTAATGCTATGTTTAATTTTTTGAGGAAAAACCAAACTGTTTTCCATAGCAGCTGCACCATTTCACATTTTCACCAGCAATGTATAAGGGTTCCAATTTCCCCACATACTCTCCAGCATTTTTTATTTTGCATTTTAAAACACATATATCCTAGTGGATATGAAGTGGTTACCTAATTGTGGTTTCAGTTTGAACTTCCCAAATGACTAATAATGTTGATCATATTTTCATGTGGTTCTTAGAGTTTGTATATTTTATTTTATTTATTTTATTATTAGATATAATAAATAAATTAAATTATTATTTAATTAATTTATTGTTATTAGATTTACTGGGATGACATTGCTTAAACAAGAATTACATAGGTTCCAGGTGTACAATTCTACAGTGCATCATCTATGTGTTGCATTATATGTTTACCACCCAGTGTCAGCTCTTTCCATCACCATATATCTGGTTTACCACCCTCTTCTCCTATCCCTTCCCTGTATATTTTCTTGGAGAAAGTGTCTATTTAAGTTTTTTGTGCATTTTTAAGTTAATTGTTTGTCTTTTTGTTGTTGAGTTGTAAGAGTACCTTTAATATATTTGGAATACTACATCTTATCAAATATGTGATTTGCAAATATTTTCTCCCATTCTGTGGGCTGTCTTTTTTTATTTTCCTGATGGTGATCTTTGAAACACAAAAGTTTGTAATTTTGATGGTCTGATGTATCTGTCTTTTTGTTGTTTCTTGTTGCTTCTAGTGTCATATCTAAGAATGCATTGCCAAATCCAAGGTCATGAAGATATATTCTTATCTTCTAAGACTTTTATGGTTTTAGTTCTCATATTTAGATTGTTCATCCATTTGGTTAATTTTCGTATATAGACTTTTGCTTGTGGATAGCCAGTTGTCCCATAATCATTTGTTGAAGAGGCTGTCCCCATTGAGTCTTGGCACCCTTGTAGAAAATCAATCAGCCATAGATTCATAGGTTGATTTCTGAACTTTCAATGCTATTCCATTCACCTATATATCTTTCCTTATGCGAGTATCACACCGTTTTGATTACTATTGCTTTATATTAAGTTTTGAAGTCTGGAAGTGTGAGTTCTCTGATGTTGTTTTCATTCTTCCTTATTGTCTTTATCCTTTCCACCACTCACATAACCAAGTGTTCTAAGATGCATATTTCTTTAAGTATTCATATTTTTTCACAGTCACAAATGTTTCCAGGGAGTGGTAGGGCTTGCTGTGATTTCATGAGGTGAATACCTCTGAGACTGGTCTGGAATGGGAGGAAGTGATAGCTGACACAGCATCCTTCTCAGACCTGGGATTCCAACACAGCATTTTGTAACCATCTGTTTACTTATCTGTGATTAATTTGTAAGCCATTAGACTATAGGGACAGTACCCCTAATATGGCCTCTGGGCATCAGTAGGAGCTGTGTCTGTTTAGTACTGAGCAAAGAAAGCTCTGACCTCATGCAAGGGAAGGGTTCCAACCCCTCTGACAAAGAAATTACTGCTGGTGGTTAGTAAACCAGTTTTTACATTGTGATCCAAGTTTGATCTAAACCAAGAGGCAAAATGTCATCAAAGCAAAGCCTGCATAGGAAGGATGATGGGAAGGAGTGGAAATGTATATTAGCTAAGGATAAGAAAGACTTTTCTGAATATTTCACTTGTCGGCTCCATGTGATCCATGCAGACCATCTCCTAACTGCCTTCCCCGGAAGTTTAGATGTCTGTTGAAATCATTTCCATCTGTTAGTCAGGGAAATCACACCTACCTGCAATTTGGGGGCATGTTTACCTATGGCTGTTGTCTGAGTTCTAGTTGCCCTTAAAGCTGGTGAGTTCCCCCGTGCCTTATATGGAGTAGGGATTTCAGGTCCACATATCTGCAAATGTAAGTAACTTACACATAGAAGGGCTTTCTATATTTCATTTGTGATGTAACCATGGTGCTTATTTTCTTAACCACTATGGAATTGCAGTACCTAGACAACTGGGTATCTACTTTAGAGAGGAGTAAAAAATATGAGGGCTGTCCAGAAAAAAACAAACAAACAAAAAAAACCCCAGCCATGAATGCCTATTTTTTTCACATTGCATGGAGGGATACTTTCTAGAGAGCCCTTGTATATTACATTGCCCCTCTCCGCTACTCCTAGTAATTGGCATTCTTGCTTTCCAAATTTGTGGTCCTTTGATTGCAATAGAAACAAAATATTGCAGAATATTTTATAAATTAAGCAAAAATCTCCTACTGCACTTCTGCATCCTTGATGCCTAATTTCACCTGCCTCTCTTGCTTTGGCATGCCATTTCAATAATAGGAATGATTGGTTAAATGCCATAGACATTGCATTTAGCCTAGAGGGTGACCATTAGCAAGTGAAGAGGTGTATTTGTCTTTACCATCCATGAGTTTTTAGTGATCCAGATCTACCTGTCCTTGTCCAAGAATAAATAATTCTTAGTCAGGAGCTAAATCAAATCTTTCACCTGCCTTTAGGCCTGCAGCTTGCAATCTGCATTGCATACACTCCAGTGTGTTGGGGGAAAGGTTAGATGTGGGCCAGCTGCTCAAAAACAAGGCCCTTTTTGTTTTTGTTTTAATTATTTTCTTATTTGTTTTTGTGAGTAGGAGGCTACGGTATAATTCTATGAGGCGATAACCCAAGCAGATTAAAGAAGACTTATGAGATCTCCAGTAGTCTAAGGAATATACCAATTCTTATACCTTTATTTCCTGATACCTAGGTTTGTTTGAGGCTGCCTGACTCACTGAACAAGCTCCATGTAAATATATACCTGTGGTCTTCATGTATTAAAAAGGCCCCCATTGCAATGACGTTGTGGAAATGAGGTCATAGTGGACATGCACACTCTGGCCAGCTAATCCTTGATAAAGGATAATAGGTTCAGAAATAAGTTCCAGTGACCTGTGCGACAATATTTTGCAGAACCACAGAACCCTGTGACCAGATGAAGGCTCAGTGTTGCACTGTAGGTGGGAGACTTACTTGGAAGACGACCTGCCTGGGTTGCTCACACTGACACTTAACATCCTTGAGCTAGTTGTTTCCCATCTCAAAACTTCACTTTCTTTCTCTGTAAAATGAGGGTATGACCTTTCCCTTTCAGGGGAGTGGTATGGATTACAAGGGATATGTAGATAGCATGTATGGCCTAGTGGCAAGTGTACAGTTCTCAGTAAGTAAATGAGAAGTTCCTCTACCTACATACACAGACTAAGAAAAAAGAAAAAAAGGGGGTGGAGTAGAAGGGCATATAGAAATCATCTCATTTAACTTGGAGAAACAAATCAGCTGTAACCTAGAAAAGTGATTCCAGATGCAGAGGGAGAAACATGCAGCTGAGCCCTTTGACTCAGAGCTGTACACTGCTTCCAACCTCAGGCCAGCCTTGGGCCAAGTCTGATCTTGCTTCTTCTGTATGATCCAGTGATACCATCTTTGGGTCTGAACACTCAAAATATTCCTGAAAGGAACCTGCTTCCCACAGATGTGCAACCAGCTACCTAGATCCCAGATTTGTTTTTAATTTAACAACCCTGATCTTTTAAAAATACTCCTTTGTGAATATTGAATCCATTTTGTATTGTGTCCTCCTCTCCTGACAGGCTCTCTTCCTCTCTCCAACCCTGCCTCTTGGCCACCCTTTCATCCTGGCAGCTGCAGGGAAGATTTCTCTGCAGCTGTCTATCAAGTCTTCAGAAGCCAGCGGGAATGTAATTGTAATCTATTTTCCACCCCTCAATAGTAGTGGGTAAAAAACACTCACACACATTGCTCAAAATTGCAAGGAGACCAGAGCCAGAACTGCCTCATGACTTATGCAGAGCCCCGCATGGGTAATTACTGCCATTCATTACTGGCCCAAAAAGAAAACAAGTGTCCAATTGGGTTTTGGTGAACCAGAAGCCTAAGGGATAAGAAAGCAAGGAGGGGGCTGTGCTCCTTCCCTACTGCCTCCTCCCTCTGCACCCCCCACACACTCACGCCTTTCTGGAAAAATAACATCCTGCTGGCCATTCTTCTCCCAAATGGCATCTTTTATTATGCTTATTTAACATGCAGTCTAGAATTGGTATTGTGGCCTGATGTGAGAAGCATCTCTCTCCCTAGAATGCTCAATAACCATAAGTCAGAACCTTATTTGCCTGTTTTCCTCTATTTCATTAATTCATATATTCATTCAACCAACAGTTGAATGTTAAAGTTGCATTCTTTCTAATGAAGTGTGCTTTCCCACCCCCACTTTGACCCCGAGTATCAACTCTAGTAGACTGGCTAGGGTGCCATTTACTTGCTCACCTCAGTCAATGAATTCTCTTCCTTCCCTAAATTCTCTTGGGTGCTCTGTCTCATGAGCTTTCACTGGATCTTTAACTTGTTGAGGACAGATAATATCACTAAGAAAGGGGGATTTATATATAAACATACATCAACATCAGCTCTGAGCACAGAATTTTGAATATCATTTGTAGGCACTCAAGCAATATGGAAGGAAGGGAGGAAGGAAGGGAGGTAGGTTGGTTCAAATAAGAAACAATGTATTTTAAGCTAATTGTCTTTGTATTTCTATGAGGAGATGCAGTCCTATTGGAAGAGTAGGATTTGGGTTAGCTGAGAAAGAGAGGAAGTCCTTCTGGAATGGAAAGTGTTAGAAGAAAAGCATCTTATGCTGGGCATGAATCTTTGGAATTAGAATACATGAAAGAACATACTAAGGCTCTATATTACTCAACATAGTATTACTTAACATTATTCAATTTTGTCCCCACCAATGCTCCTTGAGGGTGGTCCACCAATATCTATGTATTTCATTCCGCATCAGCCATTCCTTGGAGGAGCTCATTAACTGTATGGAATTTGCATTGGGTGGTTAAGACCCTGACTGAGACTTTTAGGACAGTCAAGTTTTGCTTCAGATCACATGAATCTTGTTCTTACTGTTTTACTCTTTTAAATTTGTTTGGTTATCAAGGTTTATAAAGAGCCCCAAATTTATAATCTCTTTTGCTTCTGAAAAGACTGGTTTTTCAAGAATTAGAAGCAGCATTTAACTTATGACTTCTGGGAGTCTGCTTTATTTTTAAAGACTGAGTCCTCATAAAGTTATCATATAATATCAGGAGTAATCTAGAGAATTAGTTGAAGAGGGTTATGATTTACTTATAGTTCTTAATAATAACAGCAATTTTAACACTGAATGTTTACTTGGTACTTGACATTGTATTTAATGTTTTTCACAAATCATTTTTATTGAACACTCATTTGATACCAATAATAAAGTATCACTGCTGTCTCACTTTACATGTAATAAAAAGAGGTTAAGAAATTGTCCAGGTTTGTGCAGACAGTAAGCAGTGGAAATGGGATATGATCCCAGGCAATCTGACTCCAGAGTCCACACTCTGCAGGCTCTCCCAGCCATAGCTTCTTTCTGTCCTGGCAGGTATCTAGAAAGATCACATTCTTTATCTCCCAGAATCAAGGCAGAGCAACAAAAATGTGATCTCAAAATTACAGATGTCTCAGCCATTTAAGAGATGATTCCAAAGTATTATTTGGAAGGAAAGGTGGGGGAAGCAGGATTACTGTTGATTGTTATTGCATTTTTAGGTGAAATAATTTGCCAAGTATTTTATATTTATAATTCCCAATGTTACAACATTCAAAACTCCAAACACACACACATATACATACACACACACACACACACACACACACACACACACAGTGCCAAAAAATGCATATACAGTTTAAGAAAAGAAAACACTGTATTAAAATTGTAATACTCAATATATACCAATAACAAAAGATGAATATAAGTCACATTTGACTTATGCAATTACAGGAGATACTCAAAGTGGTTACCATCTGCGTCCAGACACTTCTGATTATGGTGAACTACTGCTTGAACAACCTTGACCCAAGTGTCCACTTGTATCACTACACATTATTTCAGTATCTTAATGCCTGTGTAACTGGTTTTCTACTGTACACCACATCCTTGAAGTTTCCCCTTAGATAGAAGTCAAGGGGTGTTAAATCAGGAGAACGTAGGAGAAACTCAAACAACATTCTTAAATTTCAAATACCACTTCAAAATGGTCTTGTGCTCCTCAAACAACTATGCTCCTGCCATTTCCTTTGACTGCCCTGCCTGTCATGTGGTGATGCTAGCGCTCATTGGATTAATGCCATCTTTTGAGTGAACGTCATGCTACACATTGCTACTGTAATTCAAATCAACTTTGAAAAGTAATAATAGATAACATCTCTTAAAATATGTGTACTTTTTTGGCACCCACGGGGTGTGTGTGTGTGTGTGTGTGTGTGTGTGTACGTACATACTCATACATATGTGTATGCATAAATGATGGGGTATATCTGATTTAAAGTTAATTATTTTAGGTATACCATCCCACTGAACTCTTTCCCAGTTACTGTGAAACCAAAGCATTCCCAGGGAAATTAGTTGAAGTTCTTCATATGACCTCTAATAGACCATTTAGTCTTCCACAAAGATTTTTGTTGTTGTTCCCAAGAGCAATCTTTTCTAACCACATCTCCTGAATACTGACACAATTTTTATTCTATAATCTGCAAATGTCATTTTGTCTACTCACCTGTGCCCAGGCAGCGAATCTTCTTAGAAGATTATTTCTTTTTTAATGACCTATAGAAGATACTGCACTGCCTGTATTGGCAGCTTTTTGCCATTCCTAATAATATAGTCAGCAGGTATTTCCTGATGTGCAATCCAAATGTCTCCTGCTGCTTTGGCTCATTCCATTTGATTGTCATGATACTGATGTTATCCTGTTCCTGGTCCTTTTCTCAAAACCAGGAAATCACAGCATTTATAACTGAGACGATAGTTACAGTCACATTCCAATTTCCTTAAGTGCCTCCATCTTGAACAGCCCTCTGAGTCCCAATTTTTGTAATGTGACTGAGGAACTGTGAGAATGCCATCTGTTTGCAGAATGGGGCCATTGATGGCTGTGCACTTGACTTTGAAAACAGCACTAATCATCCAAATCAAGATTGGAGACTTAAAGAAGCTGCCATGGACAGCTAGATTGACTCTCACTTTGTAAAGGACATGGCCATTTGTGAATAATTGGATGGAAACATGAGCCTAGAGTGGCATTTGTATTGCATTTTTATTTATTGAGTATAACTGCTGTACTCAGCTTTCTATAAAACATGGGAGTAATAGGATCAAATGAAGGAAAGCTACTTAGGTGGAATAGCAGGGAAGTTCCCTAATGAAGAGATCTGATAGACCATGGAATAGTCTTCCCCAGGAAGGCTGGTGTCATTGAGATATGGTTATTTACCACGAAACCAAATAGTTCCCTACTGGATACATCTTAGGCCATTTTCATTTTGGTTTGTGACTTTGATTTAATTGGAAAAGTATCTCACATCTGTTGTTGTTGACTACCTAAGTCAATGCTTCTTAAAAGTTGTGGCAGAATCACCTAGTGAGCTTGTTAAAATACAGATCCCCAGGCTCCATTCCCAGAGCTTTTGTTTTGTCAGTTTTGAGAACTACCTGGGTATCTTTATGTTTTCCTTATTTTTTGGATGATTCTATGCAAATGTGCTGTAAGCGCCATTTTAAAAAATACTGAGTTAGGGCCACTTGGGGAAGATTCCCGATCTTATAGTAAATACATCTGTGCATTTTGATTTATTCCTTATCCTCATTCTAGTAGTCCATTTTGCCCCATCACCAGGGTTCCTTTCTATTTGCAGACAGGATCTTGTTTGGTGGAAGAAGTACTTGGTGAAAGGCTGGAGGTTGTTCAAAGGAGTGTGTTGTTCTTAGGAGCCCTGCAAGCTCACTCAGTCTGGCCTTCCCTGCCTTTCCTGTGAGGCAGTTTGATGCAGTACAGTGTTTCCCAAAGTTCTATGGCATATTAACAACTATGAGGAAAAAAGGGTTCTATGGTCAGACAAGTTGAGAAACACTGGAAAACAAAGTTAACTAGATTTCTTTACTGCAGAGTTTCCCAGAGACTTTATCATGACCAAATCTTAACCATTTCCTGAATGTTTTAATAACAGAATTTCTGGGACTACTGATTCATGGAACAAGTTCTGAAAAACTCAGTGAATTGAAAATGAGAAAAATTAGTTTGTAACCTCAGCTTCTCACCCAAATAGCTAAGTAACCTTGGGTAGTTCCTTTAAGTTCTCTGAGTTTGTTTCTTCATCTGTGAAATGAGAGTGGTCATGTGACCATACCTACATCACAGAATTCTTGTGAGAATTGAATGAAATACATTCATTTATGGAAGTGCTTTGTGCAATATAAAGTGACATCAGCTGTCATTGGGAAATATATGAGTTGAATACAAATTTGGGAGAGTGGAACCTGAGCACTGGACAGTTTGTCTTTGTCTTTGCTTAGAATTTGGTTAGACTGACTAAGTGGGACTAAAAACATCTGATCAGCTTGGTTCCCAGGGTTTGTCTTAACTAAAAATTCCCAGTATACACTGCTTTCTAAATCATTCCACTGACACACCAATTTGACTGACTACTATAGCCTTGGATACATTATGGTCAATGCAGAAACAGAACTGCACAGTGATGACTCATGTGAAGAAGATGGTCAGGGTCATAGGCCAATAGGATGGGAAGGGCTGGGACTGAGGAGAACTGGAACCTGGAGTGTTGATATGGTTATTGGGCTATACCCCATGGGATGGGTGACCTCAGATCAAGTTCCATTGTCTCAAAGAGTTTGGATAAACTGGAACTCAACTAAGTAAAAATCATATACAAAGGATTCAGTATCCTGGGAGGGAAAGGCAGAGGAGTGTATACTTCCATGCAGAAACAGTGCTTATCAATTAATAAGTAGATATTGTGATTCTGAGTTGTTAATGTGGGTTGGAGCCTAGTTACAATTAGTACCTGTAGTTAGTCTCATAAGTTTAGGCCATTCAAAGAGGGGACCAGAAAAATCTGTGTGTCATATATTAAAGTTCTTACCAAGTGGGCTGAGCATTAGTCAATTAGTGTAATTATAGTGTAATTTAGAGAAACAGTAGAGAAACTCAAATATACTGATGGAACAAATACAGTGGAATTTGGAAAGAATGGCTAAAGTGGTCACATCAGTGGGGCTTATCCCTGTTATACCAGATTTCAGGCTTGGAATATAAACTAATTCCCAACTATATCTACTGGTGATGACCAAACTCCTGCATCAGCAATAATAATAACAGCAAAGAGTAACTGGGTGCTTAATTAATGATAAACTCTGTTCTAGATACTTTTTATATATTATCTTAATTCTCAAACTGAAGTATGGGGTGAGCACTATTGGTATTCCCATTTTATAGATGATTTCAAGGTAGATAGAAGCCAAGTAAATTGTCTAATGTCAGATAGCAGTTAATAAGTGGTGGTATACAGACTTGCATTCACAAAGCTTGACTCTAGAGCTCCGCTCTTTTCCACTAGGCTGGGCTGCCTCTGTTCCATCACAGTGACAGTAAAAAGTATGCTAATTGAAATGAAAAAGTCACCAGAGAGAGAGATCTCAGCAGATTTATATTAACAGAATTAGTGAACCTGAAGACAGATCAATAGAAATGAACTAATTTGAAGAACACAGAGGGAAAAAAATGAGCAAAACTGCAAATACCTATGGAGTACTATCATAAATTTCAACATACATGTAAAGGGAGTCAGGAAGGAGGTAAGAGAGATAAAGTTCCAAAAAAATACTTGAAGAAATAATGTATGAAAACATCCCAAATTTGAATGGAGTTACCATATGACTCAGCAATCCCTATTTTTGGTATCTACCCTCAAAATTTGAAAACCTTAGTCTGCAAAGACTTATGTACCTCAATGTATAGCACAGTGCTATTCACAGTGGCAAAGCCGTGAAAACAACCAACATGTCCTTCAATAGCTGACTGGATAAAGAAACTGTGGTACATTTACACAACGGAATATTACTCAGCTATAAGAAAAGATGAAATACTACCATTTGCAACGAAATGGATGGACCTCGAGAACATCATGCTAAGCAAAGTATGCCAGACAGCAAAAACCAAGAACCATATGACTTCACTCATATGTGTAATCTAAAACTGAAAGCAACAAATAAAATAAAACTCATGGACACAGTCAATAGTTTAGTGTTATGTTGGGGCAAGGACGGAGTGGGTGGGAGAAGATGGAGGGAGTGGGAGAGGAGGGAGGGGGAGCCGAATAAACAGTGATGGAAAGAGAACTGACACTGAGTGGTGAACACATAATGCAACACATAAATGCACTATAGAATTGTCCACCTGGAACCTATGCAATTCTTGTTAACCAATGTTACCTCAATAAGTCTAACAATTTAAAAAAAGAGAAAATATCCCAAATTTGATGAAAAACACTCTACACAAACAAAATGCTCAACAAATCCAAAATAGATATAAAAGGTGTATATTTGGTGAAAGGCTGTAGATTGCCTGTACACATCATAGACAAGCTTTTGTCAGTCCCCAAAGGGTTAAAGCCAAGCCCACTGTAAAAAATAATGTATGAAATACATTACAGCCAGCCCACTGTAAAGGGTTAAAGTCAGGCCTGCTACCCAGGCTTGACCTTGGCATAATCAGTCCATGTCTGGGGTTGAGGAATTCCTGGGGCTGACATTTACTGTGCATGTACTGCCTTACATAACCATAAAAACCCAAACAACTGCTACTAGGCATATGCAGCAAGATGCCACTTTTGTTTGAATATGTATATATAGTCCCAAGTGTGCAATAAAGGAGCTTGCTTGCTTGATTGCTTGTTGGCATATTTATGGTCCCCCTGTGTTGTCTCCGTGTATGTTTTTTCAACTGGGTGTGCCACTGCTGAAACTTGCCCTACCCGGATATGTTGGCAATGACATTGGCGTAGTTGGCAGGATGAGATGAGTACTACCCCCCAGTGCCGCTGAGGGTCCCTGGATGGAAGAAATGTGGCCTCCCATCTTTCTGTAGTACCCAGTGGCCACATATCTGGTTACATGGCAGCTCTGGAAGACTAGGATGAGATTAGGCCAATATCTGGGGATATCAAGAAGGCCCTAGAATTTATGGAGCCACACATTCCACTGGCACACTGGGAGGTGGCCGGCTGTGTAGCCTGGATGTTTCTGGCAGTGCTGTGGTATGCTAGCCAGGAGATACAGGAGCAAGCTCAACAGGTACACCAGTTGCAGCTCTAGGAGGAAACGCTGGAAGAGCGCCTGGTGGCTGCTAAACATATGCTATGGGGCTTGGAAGAGACTGCATGGCCTCAGCAGGTACACAAAGGGCTGGGAAAATGATACTGGACTGGCTATTGAGATTATGGGATGAGGGGGCAGAAGGAATAGAGTTGTCCCCTGATGAAATGTCCCAACTGGCCTCCATTACAGTACTCCTATCCTTGAAGCTAAGGCTACAAAATATTGCCCATACTAACTATAATGCAGGGAATCATTCCCTGATCAATTGTTTAAAGGCAGTGGCCCAAATGGTTTGGGCAGATGCCGGTGAATTGCCTGAAACTATGAGCAGCTGGTCCACGTACTTGGACCTAGTGCACATTATATGGGAGATGGGCATGCGACGGATGATGTTTCAGATACACTATAATAGCCCTGATGAGGAAATTTTCACCACTAGGATGAAGGCCCTCATCCTAGCGTCAGGACCCCTGGGAACTTTTGGGACTATGACGGCTCTTCTGGCTCCCTATGTATATCTGCAGGTGCATGAAATAACAGCCACCCTAGTACAATTGGAGGATGTGGAAGTGAAACAAAAAAATAAGGTGGCCAGGTGAGGCCACTACAGGGCCCCAAGGGACCACCCACCCAAAGGACACCCAAAGAATAAAGGGGCTCAAAAGGGTTTCATTCAGCCTGCAGTAAGAGTGAGCTGAAAGCAGATGTGGTTTGATCTATTAGCTGCGGGAGTAGCTGCAGAGAAAATAGAGCATCAGCCTACGGGAGTGCTGCTGGCTCTGTGGAAGCAGCTGAAACCTAAGCAGCAGTTTACTCCCCTGCCGGCTGTTACACTCCCAATTTGGGAATTGAGATTTGACTGATTTTTACCTGGATTAGGGATCTGGCTGAGGTACCCAGGTGAAGGAGGGCCCGGGAGACCAGAGGCCACATGTTGAACTTGCTATTTACTGGTCCCCCCATAATGTGCAGTGGGTACTAGCCCTTGTGGACACTGGAGCCAATAGCACTTTGATATATGGAAATCTGGATCACTTTAGCAGTTGTGCGGCCACCATGAAGGGATATGGAGGCCAAATGATACAGATCAAAGAAGCAGTTGTGACCCTGAGCGTTGGGCAGTTGCCCCCACAAGACTATAAAGTCTATGTCTCCCCTATTGCAGAATATATTCTAAGGGTGGATGTGCTGCAAGGATTGATAATCTCAATGATGATGGAAGAATTTCATCTGCATATACAAATGGTAAAGACTGTTGTTCAGGGGCACTCCCATCATGTCCCCTTGGTATTGCCCCAGGCTACCCATGCTGTGCACACAAAGCAATATCGGCTACTAGGAGGGCATGAAGAGATTGGTTGTAACATTCTCAAGCTTGAAGAAGCCCAGATAATCCTTCCAACGCGTAGCCCTTAGAATTCTGTATGACCAGTGAAAAAACCTGGCGGCTCCTGGCGAATGACTGTGGACTATTGGGAGCTGAACAAAGTGATGCCCCCATTGCATGCAGCAGTGCCCAATGTTATGGATCTTTTGGACAAACTCATACATAAACTGGGACAGTTTATCACTCTGTTGTGGATTTGGCAAATGCCTTTTTCTCCATAGATATAGCGCCAGAGAGTCAAGAGCAATTCGCCTTCATATGGGAAGGATGACAATGGACTTCAATGGTGCTTTCCCAGGGATATCTACACAGTCCCACCCTGTGCCAAGGGCTGGTGGCTCAGGACTTGGCCACCTGGCAGAAGCCAGTAGGGGTGCATCTGTTCCATTATACTGATGATGCAATGCTAACTTCTGATTCTTTTGCAGAGCTCGAGACTGCAGCCACCAGTCTGTGAGAAGCCCTAAAGACCTGGGGGTGGGCCATCAGCAAAGACAAGGTCCAAGGGCCTGGGTTGTCTGTCAGATTCTTGGAAGTTGTCTTGTTGGGTAAGACTAAGGTTATGCCGGAGGCAGTCATAGATAAAATACAGACATATCCCTGGCCAACAACAGTGAAGCAATTGCAGACCTATTTGGGTTTGTTAGGCTATTGGAGGGTGTCTATTCCTCATTTAGCCACTTTAACGCCCCCCTTACATCGCCTAATACAGTGAGGGGCTACTTGGGATTGGATCCCAGATATAAAACAGTCATTTTGAGCAAGCAGGCAGTGGCTCAAGCCCAAACCCTACAGGTGGTTGATGCCACCCTACCGTTCCTTTTAACTGTCAGTGGATGACAATGGGTTTGGATGGGGCTTGTGGCAGAAACATGGGACTTGTACCCATTGGTTTCTGGTCTCAATTGTAGAAAGGGGCAGAAGCCTGCTATTCTCTTATAGGAAACAGCTAGTTGCTATTTCTGCTGGCCTTTAGGCCTGTGAGGCCATAATAGGTCCTAATCTTGTAACCATCCAATCAAGGTATCTCGTAGAGGGCTGGTTGTGGTCTTGGTTGCGGACACCATGGACAGGGGTAGCCCAAACCCCTACCTTGACCAAATGGGGGGCCTATTTGGAACAGGGGCCCACTTCTCATCCAGCTCTTTATCAGATCAATTACATGCCTTGCTAGGACCTATAGAATTTCAAGTAGAAGAGCCATCCCCACTGATTAAAACTAAAATGTCTATGGCTAGTCCCTACTTAGAGGGGCAAGCCCCTTCCCTAGCAGATGCAACAGCCTACATGGGCGGCTGTGGCAATACAGCCCTCTACAGATGAATTATGGTATGAGACAGGGACTAGACAATCCAGTCAATGGGCTAAATTGAGGGCTATGTGCCTAGTGCTGATGAATGAATCAGGCCCCATCCACGTCTATATGGACAGTTGGGCAGTATACAAAGGTTTAACACTGGAATGGAGCCCGATATTGCTGGCATTCATCCTACAAATATCCTTCCAGCTGGATACCTCTAGGTTTGTGGACACTATATATGGCCTTATTTACCTGCAAATTGGATTGGCCAATGTACATGGGGTCACCCTTACATTGCTGGTCGAGTATTGGCAATGCTTCCTGAGTTGCCTACTAATTGGGATGCTGTGTATCACCGCTGGCATCGTTAATGTAGGGACACTTGGTGGTTCTACCCTTTTGCTCTGGCCCTGCCCGGAGCTGCTGTCATAGATGTAAAATTATGAGTAGAAGCTTTAGCAGTGCACACAGCTCAAGCCCTAAATGCTACTAAATAGGACTTAAGCCTGTTATTAGATAAAACAGCACTAACGAGTAAAGTTGTGCTACAAAATCAGATGGCTTTAGATTTATTGACAGTCTCCCAAGGTGGCACCTGTGCTGTTTTACATGTGGAATGTTGTGTATATATCCCAGATCATGCTGAGCACATTCAGACAGCCCTGGCCGAGATGAACACGGAGGTACAAGCCATTGCCTCCTCCATGGAAGACCCATTAACTTCTTGGTGGAACTTCTTAGGATCCACCTGGCAGTGGATACTAATGATCCTAGCGATTATTGCTAACAGTCTGGTAGTCTTTTGCTGTACCCTGTATTGTTGCTGTGGGCTGTGGGCTGTGGGCTGAAGGATATGCATTATGGGTAAAGTCCCATGCGGCAGCCCTGTAGGGGTGGAGTGTCAATCCCCAAAGGGTTAAAGCCAGGCCCTCTGTAAAGAATTACAGCCAAGCCCACTGTAAAGAGTTAAAGCCAAGCCCACCGCCCACGCTTGACCTTGGAATAATCAGTCCATGTCTGGGGTTGAAGAATTCCTGGGGCTGACATTTACTGCGCATATACTGCCTTACGTAACCATAAAAACCCAAACTGCTACTGGGCAGATGTGGCAAGATGCCACTTTTGTTTGAATACGTATATGTAGTCCCAGGTGCGAAATAAAGGAGCGTGCTTGCTTGCTTGCTTGCTTATTGGCGTGTTTATGGTCCCCCTATGTTGGCTCCATGTGTGTTTTTTCAACTGGGCGTACCACCTGCCCTGCCTGGAAACCTTAGCAATGACACTGTTTAAAGACAAAGATGAAGAGAAACTCTTGAAATCAGCAAGAGAAAAAAACACAATAATGTGTAGGGAGCATCAATATGACCAATGGCTCACTTATCACCTGGTAAGTGGTAGTCAGAGGGCAGTAGGATATAACACAGTCAAAAGGCTGGAAAAATTATCAACCAAGAATTTTATATATAGCAAAAAGTATCCTTCAAAAATGAAGGTAAAATAAAGGTAACCTCAGATAAACAAAGCCTGGGAGAATTTGTTGTTAGCTGCCCTGTCTTATAAGAAATACTAAGGTTGTCATTAAGGCTGAAAGAAAATGACCACAAATGGTAACTGAAGTCCTCAGGAGGAAATAAAGAGCAGAGGATATGGTAAACATGTACGTTAATATGGAAGATTCCTTGAATATATTTTGCTCATTTTCCCTGTTAAATTTTTTAAAAAATATAACATTTTATAAAGCAACAATTATGACATTGTATTATTAATGTTGGACAATATTGAACTCAGGACCAAAATCATTAAATTAGTCCAAGAAGGGTACTTTTTAATAGGTCCTATTGTTTAATGAAGGTATAAGAAGTATATCTATTTATGGCATCATATTCATAAAGTGAAAATCACAAAGTACAGGAAGTACAAGGAGATATACACAGGTCGCAGAAGTTATTTATTGAACTTTTCTCATTCCATTACAGACGTAATGCATCAAAAAAATAAGCAATGGTATAAGTTTTTGTGAATGGTTCAGGGGTACTTGAAAAGAGGATCATTCTGTACTTTTTAAAAATGATTTTATTTTCCATTACAGTTAACATACAATGTTATATTAGTTTCAGGTTTATAACATAGTAAGTAGATATTTATATACTTTATGAAGTGATCACCTCGATAAGTCAAGTACCCATCTGACATTATACATAGTTCTTAGAGTAAAGCGTTCTATATTCTTGAGGGACAAGGTTTTTATATATTTTTAATATATATTTTAATATAATTATGTAGTTATAATGTATGTATTGTATATTATATATTATATAAATATACTACACTTATATTAAAAAATATATTAATATACTTATTTTGTACCTACTACAAAGACTACAAAGACATTCTTAAATTTTAAAAATATAAACAGTACAAATAACATTCTCTGACTATAATGCAATCAAACTGGAAATAAACTAACACAAAGAAGGAAATATTTTCCACTACCTAGGTAAGAAAAAAACAAAACCATCTTTAACACCTCAGGTTTATAATCAAATCTAAATGAAAATTGAGGGATATATAGAAAATAATTATACTGTGTATCAGAATTAATGTAAAATAGTTAAAACCAGGCTTAGAGGCAAATTCATAGCCCTAACTACTTATATCAATAGTCAAGAAAGAAGGACAGTAAATGAATTAAGTTTACAACCCAAGAAATTTAAAAAAAACACACACACAAAACTTTTAAACTCAAGTAAGGTAGAAGAAAGGATTTAATAAAATAGAAGTAGAAATTAATGAAACAAAATATAGGAAACAGGAGGACCAGCATATAAATCATGAACTTTTTCAGATAAAAATAATAAAATACATGAATTATTAACTAATTTAATCATGAAAAAAAAAGTAAAAATACAAAATAAAAAATGAAAAGAGGAAAGTAACCACAGACACAGGAAATTAGAAGAATCATTGGAGGTTATTTTGTTCAATTCCTTGCAAATAAACTTGAATGAAATGGGTACTTTTTGTAGAGAAATGTAATTTAGTGAAAGAGAGGATACTAAGCAGACAAGAATGAAGTGTTGTCCATTAGTCAGCCACATCTAGGATGAAATGAGATTGCAGCCTTTCCTTAGGCATAGTCTGAGACCTTCTTGAGAGAGGACAGTGAAATGGGCATTGTTTTTAGTTAATATGTTTCTAATGACTTGATGTTATTGTATTCTTCATCTTTAAAAGTATGCACTAACTAGTGATAACCACCCCTTGCCCCTGGTTTGCTGAATTCACTCATGTAAATATCCCTGCTGGCATTGTATATTCCTGCTAGAGGAGTAGCAGCATTATGATTAAGATAACACCGCCCCTCCTTTTCTACCCCACCCCCACCTCAGGAAGGGTCAACAGATTGATTTTTTAAAAGGAATCTGTGAAATAAATACCAATTCACTCATCAGTGTGTCTCCAGTCTCCCTTTCCCATATTTCTGTCCCTTTAAAATGTTGCTAGGCAACCAGGTAGAAAAAAAAATAGCCAAAGCCATTGTAAAGAGAAGATATACTTACAATGTCAGAAATATAAATGTAGGCTTTTTCACTTGGGCTTGCTCACAAACTGCCAGGACTTTGGACATAATCAATTCAGAAGCAATGATTGCAATTGATCTCAAGTTGGCGATAACAATTGGCCATAACCTGCCTAGTGGAGACAAGACTTAAACCACCCAAGTGTGAGAGGAACTGATGCTCCCCTGGTACCTTTTGCCTTTGAAAATGGATGCATTTTCAGTGGTTCCTGCTCGGCCAGTCTCTCTCTTTCTAAAGTCTGTGTGTCTCCATTCTTGCAGTTAGCACAGTCTCCATAAAAATCTCTTTGGAGCTCACAGTTGTTAACACTCAGTCTTCCTTAGGCAGTGCTGCTGTATCTCTCCTGGCATTTATGTAATATATCTGCTTGATTTTAAATGGAACTGCTTCTGTGGTCACTGGCATATGCACTGTGGCCCAGGCTCAGATTGCTCCAAGGAGCTGCACAGCCTTCCTACCTGGTGTGTGTGCCAGGGTCTGCTCATGGTGACAGGTGTTGATGTTCAGCTACTAATTTCCCCCATTAGAGACAATGTGGTAGGATCTAATGATACAATCTGTTCATCTGAGGTCTGCCCTGATTTTTCCTCTTTAGAATATATTGCTAACTTTATTGAAACAATAAAGGAAGGAATAGATGCACAATCTGCCCTTTAACTGGTTTTGCTTTGCTAGAGGAAAAAAAAATCCATCGCAGTCAATTTCTTTTTGTCTATTAGAAATTTATTAACAGTGGGTTGTAATTAGGTGCATGGCTTTGCCTTAGAGGACAAATGGTGCTCCTTGAACTGTGACGTTTGTCTGATTGTGGTAAAATGACCCACTTGGTTTTACCAGCTGTGACTTTGGAGGTAACTGAATGACAGAGAATACATAAAACTCAACAAATGAAAACATTCTCAGCTCATACTCCCTATTACTGATCATTCGGCATCCCAAATAAACAAACAAAAATGTTCTTTGGATTTGCTTGCTAAATTTCTTAGTGATTTGAAGAGTGTTGTGCTTAAGTTTGTGGATATCAGAAGGGCAACTAGCTTATCACGTGGGGCCCATATTCCCCCATTAATATGACATACACTGCTCTGGCAGAATCTAAAGGTACTGTGGTGTCTGATTAGCCAAGAGGGATTCCCAAATGGGGAGGGAGGTAGGATGGTCCTGTAGTTGTCATTGTGTCCTTGGGGATTGGGCTGCTGGCGTTGGAAGCCTGGTCACAGCATTCCCAGCTTCTGAACTTGTTTTAGAGATAAAAAACAGAGGCTTAGAAAAGTTCAGAAGCTGGGAATGCTGTGGCCAGGCTTCCAGTGGGGGCAGCCTGCCTCACAGAGTGTGAGGATTAAATGAGTGAATTCATAGCACAGTGGTTGTACATAATAAGCTCTCAAGAAAATTAAGGATTCAGACTTCAGAAATAATAGATTCTGCAGTAAAATGGTCCAGCTTAAGGTGAAATTGTGGGTACCTGAATGGGCTTGAGAGAATAGGGGAAGAACCATAATCAGCTCCCCTCAGCCTACGCCCAGCCTTCTACCTAGAACTTGTGACTGTTGTGACTGAGACTGGGGTCCCTAGAAGAAAAAGCAGTTCCCCTTCTGTGGCCATGATCCTGGCAAAAGGCTTGAACTACACTAACTTTCATTGATTTCTTTTCTATTCTGGGAGAAATCTGAGAGGCAGAGAGACAGGAAAGAGTAAGAAGAGGTGTCATGCCATCTAACTGTTCACTTTTTCAGCTCACACAAAGTTGTAACTACCACTTTGGAAAACCACAGAGATTAAGTTCGTGTTTATAGTCCTGTCCCCTCACTGGCCCTTGTTCTGGTTCCTTTTTTTTTTTTTTTTTTTAAAGATTTTATTCTTGCGTGCCATTTATCTTAAGTAAAGTTTGGGCCAATAAAGGTTGACAATAGAATGCTTCCCAGAACATGCTTATTTCACTAAGGAACATCTGGGATAGAAAACAATGAGTCTCAGGAAATTTCATGCACCATGACAACACTGGTTTTTTTAAGTCGGGGGAGGTTTCTGTTATCTCTTGATTACCTCTCAAATATATGCAGCAAGAGGTCCTATGTCTCATTTAGTTGATGTTGACTGGAAGTTGCCTATTGCAAACCTGAAACAGAAATTTCTTAACATCTGGTGTTTCATCTTAAAAAAAAAAGTTCATTCCACTACTCCTAGCCTCTCTTTGTTTTCTCATTCACTTCTTTCTTGCACCAGTTATCGATTTAGTGCCTTTCAGCTCCCAATCTATGCTTCTGTGCCCTGCTTTGTGATACTAGAGAAGACTGTAAACATTTCTCCTTGGCCATTGGAAAATGTTGTGTTTTGTCAGTAGGGGGCACTGAAAGGCCACTGCAGGAGGCAAGGGCCCTCTTCCTGGTTTCAGCATGCTTTTTCCTTCCTGTGGCCTCTGGCTACCAGTGGCATTTGGGACACCCCGTGGTGCTCACCCTCCAGAGATTTTTACCAGCACTCATCCAGTAGCTTCCCAGTGAGTCTCAAAGGCACCCTGGCAGATGGTTTCCTGTTTGCCAGCCCTGGCTTGTCTCACCTCAGAGAACTTTACTATTCATGGGGCCATAGTCTCATCCTTTCCAATGAGGTCTGAGCCTCAGCCTTGGGTTTGGGGGCAGGAGCTCTTCCAAATTAGTGTTTTCCTTGGGCATTCTGTCTCAGCCAAAGATACCTACTCCCAACATCTGCTCTTACTGTACTTGGTAGAGTTCTCTTGACTACTCAGTATCTAATCCACTATTACAAGTTAATAATTCTTTATATTAAATTTTCCCTGTTCAAATTACTGGTGTTTTTGTTTTCTGGTTGGGCCCAAACTGGTATATTCTAGAGGATCAGAAGTGATACCATGCAAATGGTGAGTTTGAGGAGGCACTGGACACTGATATCCGAGCAATTTCCCCACTCCTTTCTCTTGGGAACCAGCCTGCCCTGGGTGCTTATTCTCAGCCTACAGTCAGTTCAGTGGCCAAGGCTCTGCCCCTCAGTGAGGGGCCTGTGGTGGTTCAGCCCTGGGCCCAAGATCAGCCAGATAAGTCTGTCTTCCCATTTTAGAAAGCCTATTTTCCAATATCAGCTCTATCTGTAATACAGGTGTTATTCTGGATCCAATCTACTGACTATTTTGTTTCTCAATTAGTTCAGAACTCAGGCAGGGAAAAATCTTACATCTCATTGTCTCCTCCTCCCCAGTGCCCCAATGATTTTCACATAAAGTCATTTGAAATAACTTAGCACCAGTAATGGATGACCCAGGAAAGCACGTCTGGTATATGCTGTTTAGCTTTGTCTAGCCTGGCCCCCTACCATGTTGCCATGACTTTTATCCCACCATGTGGACAGCATTTATTCTTAAAATGCTTTCGTAACTGGGGAGTGATTCTGTACCTCCAAAATGCTTAGTCGCACCAGAATGGTCATCCTCAATGAGTACAGTTCTACAGAACCCACAGAAACAGTTTAGACTTTGATGATAGGAAAACATTTAGAAAACAACATGATCTACTCGAAGCATCTCTCTTTAAAATCATGAATTAAGAAATCATGCATTTAACACTGTGAAAAAGAATAGACTTGTGGCTTCCATTTTGCATGAAGCACCACCAAGGAGAAGGGCCATTAGCCAGCCAGTCCTTGGGCAAGGTCTACTTCCCTGATACATTGGACATTAATAATTGGATTTGATGGTGTTGCTGAGTTCTTGTTGAAGGAGGAAATTGAAAAATGGATGGCAGCAAAGGACCACATTGGTTCAGACAGTGAACCACACACAACTCATCCCCTCTATCATCTCTACTGACATAGCCTTCTATTGTCCTTGACTTTCTCTTGTGCTCTGCATGCATGGCTGAGTTACTTATGTGTCCTATGTGTTTGCATAAGGAGAGTACAATGGACGGAAAGATACCCCAATGTGCTTCAGAGAGAATGAGAAAATGTGGCTCATTCCTTTTGTGAACACTTGAAATGCTGATGTAGTGGCTAAGGATTAATAAAAGCTTCATGATACCCCCTTATCTCATAGGCCTACGGTAATAACACCTGACATGGGAAACATAGTATGATCTGGAGATTCTGAGATGATCTTTGAAATAGATTCTTGCTGGGCTGATGGTTAATGGTTAAGAATGTGTTTATTATGAGTCATGTGATTTGATGTGGTAACCTTACATTTTAATAATTTTAGCTTAACATTGCAAGTGGTATTATTTAAGGGAAGGGTCAAAGCAGGTTATTATGAATCAGAATTAATGGAATCAACAAACTTGAAATTTAATACAAATCTTTGCTTTTTCTCATTGCTTTTAGTGGTTTCTTCAGTTATTGTGGAATAAATTATCATGGCCATTAACCATAAAACCTCTACTTTTTTAGACAGTGATGATCTAAGGCTGAGATATGACTTAGGTTTATTTTATTTTTGTGGTGTGGTTCAGGACATGCTACCCCCAAATATGGGAACTTGGCATATTGAACATTTCAAGCTGAAGGATTTTGAGAAAAGGCATGTCCTGGAAGGACTTTCTGAACTTCCCCTCAACCAAATCATAAAACCCTCTTCTGAGAGGTGCCCTCTCTGTACCTGGAGGAAAGGAGCATCCTTATTTCCAAAACCCAAGATAATGAACACAGAAGAATCTGCACAGGCAGTCCTTGCTAAGTTTCCCCAGTTTACCTCACTTAGCTCATATTCTTTGTCCTATCACATCTCTCCACAAGACTCCACTCTTCATCAAACTTGGCATAAAAACACAACTTTAACCGTTTCTTTGGGTCTTTATTTCCTTATGAAGTTTTACATGTCTTGAAAAACTTATATTAAATGAATTTGTATGCTTTTATATTGTTAATCTGTCCTTTGTTACAGAGGTTCCAATTAAGAACTTAAAGGATAAAGGAAAAAAGATACATTTACTTCCTTCCAGGTACCTCTTCATTTGTTCTCCTTTCACATCTCTTCCTCTCCTCTTTGTCCCTACTTCAAAGGATTGACCCTGGTTGGGAGATGCCTTTATGGTGGATTTAGCATTTAGCATTGATGTCTTCTCCACCCGGGACTTAACTTTTACATTTATGGAGGGTGCAATGTATAGAGTTATGATTCTGATTTGTGTCATCATGCCTGTTTTCTGATTTTAAAGAAATATCTTCAACTATTTAATTCTCTTTCAAATGATTCCTCTTCAGCAGAATTATAGCACATGTACATTTTTAATAAATCTTGGTCTGTGGCACATATATCAAAGTAATTACCCAGAGATACCCACCACTTGAACCAGGTAGCTGATTTTTACAAGGGGCAGAATGGAATCCAGTCGCAGCATTCAAAGCCTGATAGTGGTGAAGGTGAACAAGCTAAGATTCCTCTTCACAGTGTGGTCTGTAGACTGATGACCCAGGGGGCACTCTTTACAACCCTGCAGGGCCATTTGGTGGTCATTTCCTCCACTGCTGTGGCATTGCACATTGGGCCACCTTGAGAAAATGAGGCAGTCGGTGCCTGTTCTCTCTGCGTTTAAGTCATGTGGTAAGGATCCTAAATGTTCATTGACAAGAGGTGTTTGCCACCTAAGAAACCTTTTAAAAGTTTGAAATCACATATGACATGTGGCATGTATAAACCATCTCAGCCTTCTTTCTAATAGTGGGATGGGGGGAGAACAAAGAAAAGAAACAGCCTGAATATTCACCAATGGATGAATAGCTAAACAAACTATAGAATGCCCACATTGTGGAATCCTGTTTATGTCTGAAGATGGCCTGGGATGATCTTTAAACCATGTTATTGAATGGAAAAATGAGTACCAGGACGCAATGTGTAGCATATAACCCCATTGTTACTGACCTAAACTATAAAATATATTATAAAAACTAATATATTATAGAATTTATGTTGTATTTATTACATATTTATAGCACAGCAAAACAGTATATATAGAATATACTTATAGCAAATATTTTTAAGTGCATATAAGCCATATTTATATGGGGAAGAGACTGAGATTGGGGTGGTATTGAAGAGGAATTTTGCTTTCTATCTTCCTGTATTGGGGAGTTTTTACATTGAAATGAAATCGGGTATTACAAGTAAATATTTAAAGTTTTTAAATAATTAATTTTGAACAGTAAGACATGACTTAGGGAGAAACGCAACTTTGACTGGGGCTAGGTGGTAACACTGAGGGAAGTGACACAGGCACACACCTAACCATTCAAGCTCATTAATGAATGTGCCAATTGTGATCAGGATGGCAGCTCTGTTGCTGTCATTAAATACTCTCAGAAGCCTTAATTTTCCTCATATGTCTTCCTTTATTTTTCTTCATGATAAATAAGTAAAATACCTTTTGAACTCCTAGGTTTTTATTTAACTGTATGTTAATGATTATTTATTTACACTTCTGTCTCTGTGTGTCCTCTATATTTCACCTCTCCTTCTCTAGCACCCCCCTCCCCTCACCAACTGGTTTATGTCCCCTCTGCTCAGTACCTGCCTTGAAATTCACAACTTCCCGAAAGCTGTTCTTAATTAACTCAGCCTCACTGAGAAATCTTTTACTCAGCATCTCCTGTGCTTTAATGTTTGAGGACTTCATTTGGCACCTTCTGGAGGTGTTGCTTGCTAATTGGCTTACTGTCACTTTTTGCATATGTGTTCTCTTAATTCATCTTCCAAAATAACAGAGTCTTCATGAGATAAAACATAGAACACAGTGAGGCATATGGACCTTAGAGACAGAAATCCCAGAGTTTAAAATCTGACTCTTCCTCTTTTTATTGGATGTTTTTAAAAAAATTTCTTTTTTAAGCTTATTTTCCGCACCTGTGAAACTGGAATAATAATTCCTATTTCATTGGATTGTTGGGATATCCCAGTGATCTCTATGTGAAGCACTTGGTGTGAAGCTTGTTGGTAGTAAGCACTCTTCATGTGATAGTTATTGGCATGGATCCACTTTTTACCTCCAACCCACTGTGTGTGTGTATATAATGGCCCTGATAATGTCCATAATGGGCTTTAAGGTCATGATTTATTTGTTCATTTTGATTAGATATATTTTGGGACCTGGGGACATTTAGGTTTCTAAAGTAGAGGAATGAGGCTTACGAGGGGGAACCCCAAAACACCAGAACTTATTTATAAAAAATTGTGTATTTATTCTGACATGTTTAAACTTTAACCATCTTCAAAGTATTTGTCGTTTGATGCAATACACCTATTGAGATGCTTTTTCCACTGCTCAAAGCAGTTTTTGAACTCATCGATCTTGCTACCTTTTAGTGCTTCTGCCATTTTTGTTTTACCGCTTCCAAATTGGCAAAACATTTCCCTTTGAGGATATTTTTCATTCAGGGAAACAAAATAAAAAAGTCACTTGGGTTGATATCAGCTGAATAGGGAGGATGGGGCACAAGGGTCATGCCACTTTTGGTCAAAAACTGCTGAACACTACATGGTGTGGGCAGGTGTGTGGTCATGCCGCATGTTGTTTGTGTAAATCACCCATCGTGAAATGGGCAAACACATTGAAAGAGTCTTCAAAAAATATTCAGTGAAGCTGAATGCAGCCTCTCACAAAAACACAGCTGATACCCTGATGCAAGTGGGTTCCTAAAACACTCACCTGGCAGGACAGGGTAGAGTCTGTACTTTAAGCGGCCAGCCTTCCAGAAGATAATTCTGGTTTTTTGGGGGTCCCCCTGCATACATTGTCAAATCCAACTCAAGTTACCATCTAAGGGGACTCCTTTGTTCCTCAAACCCCACTTGCTGTGAATAATTTAGTGAGAATTTGCTCATATACAACAGAGCTCTCCATGTTTGTCTAATTTTATGCTACTTTGGGGACCAAGACATATTTTGTCCTGGCATCATTTCTTCATTTACTATATATATGTATATATACATTCATTCAAAAATATGCTAAGTGCTGCTGTGGTGGGCACTAAAGATACACATGAAACATGAATAGAAGCCTGCCAGGTGGACGAATTTGGGAGAGCATGTTGAAATGAAGTTACAATATGTGCAAAGACCCTGAGGCATGAAAGAACGGGACTAGGAGCTAAGTACTATGCAGTGCAGTACGGCAGCACTAGGTGAACATGGGGAAGTAGTTTGAGATTAGATTGGGTAGAAAAGCAGGTAATGCCATTTGTATTTCATGTAAAAGGGTTGATATTTATCATGCCGGCAGTGTGGATCTACTGAAAAATTTTAAGCAAGAAAATAATATTTAATAGTATCACATTTCTATGTTATAAAGAAATTCTAGCTGCCAAGTGCAAGATGGATTAGAGAGATGTGGATAGAGGGAATAAACTACTGGAATAGTGTGGGTATGAGATGATAAGTGACTGAACTAGGATGAGAAAGGAATTTAGGAAGTAAAATTTATAGGACTTGGTGCTTGATTATGGATGAATTTTCTATTGCTGTCATAACAAATTACCACAAATTTAGCATTTTAAAGCAGCAGAGATTTATTATCTTATAGTCCTGTAGGTTAGAAATCTGACATGAGTGTCACTGGGCTAAAATCAGGATGTCAGCACGGCTGCACCCCTTTCTGGAAGCTCTAGGGGAGAATTGGTTGCCTTATTCAGGGTTCTTAGCAGAGTTTACTTCCTTGCATTTGTAGAATTGAGGTCCCCATTTCCTTGCTGGCTATCACTGAGACCCATTCCCATCTGCCAGAGGCATTCCTTGGCTCCCTTTGCCCATCTTCCAGCAGTGGGGGATAGTCTTTTTTGCACTTTCAATGTCTCCTACCTCTTCTGCTTTCTCTCTGCCTCTCTCTCTCTTCTGCTTTAAAGAACTTGACATTAAACTGAACCCATCAGATAATCCAGGGCAATCCTCCATCTCCTTAACGTCACATCAGCAAAGTCCCTTTTGCCATGGAAGGTAGCATGTTCATAAGTTATGGGCATTAGGATATAGACTTTGGGGGAGCCATTTTTCTGACTTCTCCAATTGGGTGTGGGGTTAAAGGAGAGGATGTAGCCCAACTTTCTGACTTCAACAGGGTGAGCTTTAGGGAAGGAAGATGAGTTTGGTTTTGAACATGCTGGCTTTAAGATGCTCCTGGAAAATAAAAATGGGACAATTTAATAAGTAGTTAGCTACACTAGCTGAAGGGCAGAGGAGAAATTGAGGCAGGAGATACAGATTAGGAAGCCACTGGCTTATAGTGAGCCCTCGGTGAATGTGTAGATAGGGAGGAGAATGGGGCTAAGAACTGAATGCTGGGGCTAGTAACAGTCTGGGTGCATCAGAGGAAGAAGTACTCACAAAAGGATCAGTGGGATGACCTACATGGTCTCCCATCACAGGGTCTCCGTTCCCTGTGACACATTTCTTCCTTTCTACTGTCTCTGGCCTCTTTTCTCCTCATTCCCTGGTTTTCTGCCTATTTGTGGTTTCTGCTTCCTAAAACTTGAGCTTGCAGACTGTGCCCTGCAGCCTCTCCTGTCTGCTTCGTCACCACGGAATCACTCAGTGTCAGCTCTCATCATCAAACTGCTTCATTCTCTTAAATTTTTTAGCTCAACATAGAAAAAAACCCTCCTAAAGAGACTTGGATTGACTCATTTTATTGTTAAGTCATGCTCTAGTCACCAATGGGCCAATCAGCTGCTGCTTTATTTCAGGAACTAAAATGAATTCTGTTTGACTGTTCAGCAAATCATTTTGTTTCACACATGCTTTAGGGGAAGACGGTTAACTTTTTCTCTATCGTATTTGCTAGACCCAGGATTATGATGTCAAAAATGGGTACAAAATAGGTTCAGGGATCTTTTTACTGTCACCCTTTGCTTTCAGCCTTATGTAGCCCTAATGCTGTGTGCCAGAGATCTTTATAGAAATTGAATTTTGAGTCCAAAACACAGGAATAAAATACAGGCAGGCAAAACTCAAATCTAATACAGTCATTTTCTATCACTGGCTAGTGAGAAATGGTTATTCAGATTCATGGGTCTTCCAGTCACTCACAAGTCACACATCCTGCAGGTTCTCAGCATCCATACACATAAGCAAGGGATGCCTGCCTGTCTCCAAATCACAGCTATGCACTGATTCTCCCATCATACTAGATATGAGGCATCTCACCTCCTTTTGGGCCAGGGGTGCTCTGGGCAGGGTTGCAGCTTGCATCTGTAATTTTGAGAGGTGTCAAGAAGGTACCATTACTATTTGCTGCTTTTCCTAGATGGCAAGAGAACTAGAATTTATATTGCTAGTGAAAACAAAGTGCTGTAACACCTGCAAATTCCTTTAAGTTTTTATTATACAAAGATAATAATCTTTCGCAAGATCTCAATTTACTGAACCTAAATATTCTGGATGGAGTCCAGGAAAGGCAGGGCATCTACAAGGTCAGATGAGCTTCTCTAAAGCAAATTCTTATGATGCCAAGCTTCAGAAAAGATGTTTCCCATGTGGGGTTCATGTGAGGCCACCAGGAATTTGGTAGTGGCCTGGGTGAGTGGTGATCTACTGCTGTTTTTCCTCTGTGCCCTGTTGCGGAGGTTCAGGCCAATACATAAATGGTAGGCCCTGTCCATAGTTCCTGTTGAGTAACAGACCGAAACAGGAAGGTTCAGTGTTCTCTCCATGAGAGTGGACACTTGCCATCCATTTCTCCAGTGGACTCTTGCCAGGTCATCTCTTAATTGCAGCAGAAGTCTGACCCTCCATGCTCAGCTGACCAATGTCAAGCCTGCTAGGCTTGTTTTAATCAAGCCCGTGTACATTCTGTCTACAGTGACTTCCTAGTAGTGGTTAACTGCTTTGTGGGGGTGACGTAAATCTTTTAGACAATAAATTGCTTAAGTAGCTCTTCTCTGTGGAACTGGCCTCAGAACAAAATGAGCAGAAAACCTGAGAAGAGCATGGAAGTTCAGGTCCTAGAATGGGCTGTGGAGATAATCTAGGAGAACGTGCTCACTGAGAGATGCCACACGGAGCCCCACAGAGGTGAGCTAGGAGAGCATGGGCTATACAACCTCCAACAGCTGAAGCCAATAAAAACAGGTCAGCCTACTGAGTATGGAGGTAGAAGTTGCATGGTGGTACTTTTATTATTTAAAAATGCTAGGGAAAGATGAAAGCAAATATTGTTGAGTGGCATGAACTCAATAAAGAGGCAGCCTCCAGAATCACTGAAGGGCAACCTTCAACTGCAACTCTTTCTAGCTGGGCACACAGATCGTTTGCCTTTGCATCTTTGAGTCAGATGATCTTAAGGATAATTAAATTCCTATGCAGAACAGAGATATCATATACTCTCTCTCATCATTTGTCTTTCTCTTCTCATCTTTGTCTCCAACTCTTCCTGACCCGAACAATTCATATAGTTTAACCCCCCAAAATTACTCACATTCTTTGACTCTATCAGACTTTTTTATGCTTCCGTGACGTGGTACATATTGTTTCCTAAGCCTGAAATGGCTTCTCTCTCCTTATCTATCTTGAAAAATCCAACCTAATCTTCAAGTTTCATCTTCTTTATAAAGTCTTCTGGGACTCCCCACATTTAGTAAATTACCCCCATAATTATGCTTCCACATAATTTTGTGCTTCTATTATATCACTTATAAAATTGCTCTAATCATGTTACAGGGTAATACTCTGAAATATTTTTGGCTCAATTAGGATTAATTGCTGTAACAGTAGCTTAAAGAATGTGAAAGTTTATTTCTCTCTTCTGTTAAGGAAGACTAGGGGGAAGTAGTCTAGAGCTAGTATGGCAGCTTTGCAATGTCATCATGAATCCAGTTTTCTGTCTTTGGTATACTCAGCTCATAGCTTTCATTTTCAAGTTCACCTCCTGTCCAAAATGGCTACTCAAGCTCCAGCCATCACATCCATGCTCCAGGAAGCAGAAAGGAGGAAGAAGAAAGACGGCATGTCCCTTCCCTTTTAAGAAGACTTTCTGAAAAAACTGTTATATATCTACCTTTATTATATAGAGAACAATATTATATATCATTGCCAAGAATTCAGTCACATGGCCACATCTAGAAGCAAGGGACAATGTAGCCTTCATATGACAGCATTATGCCGGAATAAAAATTGAGAACAGAATGGGTATTGAGAGGCAACTTGCAATTACATTATCTGATACAGTTTATATTTCTGGTTCTTACTGCTTCCCATTCTTCTACCTACTGAAGCTGAGAAATCTTATGGCTTTAGGAAGCAGTTAGAACCCAGGTGAAAACAAAGATCACATATAATGAGTTTAAAATTCACAGTCATAATTCAGGTGCACAGAAATGTAATTCTCCTCATTTACTGAACTTGACTTGCCCATAAGTTCCTATTTCCATTAATGGCTAGGGGGAAAAAATCAACTAAAGGTATGGGGGTGCAAAAAGTGAACTTTCCTCCCACCTTCCAAGTTCTTTTAGCTGGGCTAATAATCACATTAACAGAGACGTATTAACAGGAGGAAATGTCCAAAATTTATTATGGATGTACATGGGGAATTGGCCTAAGAATATGAGACCCAAGGAGGCATTGGGCATTTGAGGCTTATATACCATTCTAGACAAAAAAGAGTGGGGCCAACGGTCTGGGATTTTGAAGGTAAAGCAGGTAACTTACAGGTAGATGAGAAAGCTAACACATGGCAAACCAATTCTTGTTGACAACCCAGAACCAACTGGACTCAGAGGGATGTTCAATGAGCAGGCTTTGATAGATATCTCCCTGTCTGCCACATTTAGTTTGTTATGATGCTAACTAAGGTAATGCTCATTTCCTTTAAGCAGATTTTTCTATCTGAATTCCTTCAGGTATGTAAAGGGGAATAGTCCAGGGTTCTTTCTGAGTCTTTTCTTTTCTTCATAATTAGCTTAAAATTAATATCCCAAAAAGCATATTTTGGGGTGGTGAAACTTGGGTTCCCTCAAAAGTAGTGTCACTTCTGTTTTAAAATTGAATTTCTTTGGGTAAATATTTGTCAAATTCAGCATCCTTTCCTGTCTTTTTTTTCTTGATGTCTCACTAAGAAATGGTTACCACAGTCCTTCTGCAGTTCTCTGGTTCTCTTGGACCTCCAATAATTAGTTATGCTACACGGCTGTCCTCCTCTCTACTTAGGGTCTGGAACATTGTCTTAGTTGTTTTTCCTCCAGTGCATATTGCAGAAGTTAACATATCGGAAATAGTTAAAAATGTGACCAATGAATTTATGAGTATACTTTAAATGCATCACATAATTTAATTCAAATGGTAGTATAATGATCTGAAAATCCTGCTAAATTAAAAGTCTGTTTCTCTAAAACCTCTAGCACTAAGTTTATAGCTTTTTATGGCACTAATAATACTCGGCAATCAGGTATAGTGGTTGTGTGGTTGCCTTGCTCCCTGTTAGAAATGTTCCTAATCTATATAACCCTCACAGATTCTTCAGAAAGCCATGGACAAAATGGGCCCCAAATCAGTGAAAATGAAGGACTAAATGAATATGGGCTGATACTTCGTAATTTATCCCTAATGAATGATTCCCACACAGGAAGAAACAGATTTTACCAAAGCTGTTAAGAATGGTATCAGTAAACAAGTTGATGTTTTGTCTTTAACTGGAGACTTTTTTCCCCTTGTAAGAAAAAAAATTGCTTTTCTTTTTCAGAAATCCTCCACCTACTTTACTTCACCCGGAAAAATGGCGTGAGGAATTCAACCACTTTATTTCACAGTAAGTATTTCTTCCACTGAAAATTGCTTACCAGCAAGGCCTTCAAACAGTGATTGGAGAAATCCAAGTTGTGGAATTTACTTGGCACTAGAAGTTGTTACGCTTCTAGCACGTTATGACACAGAATTTGTTCCAGTCAATGACAGAAGATGTACCTGCAGGATTTGAAAAATAAGGACTTCCATTTGGCTCTTAGTGATAATCATCCTCCTTATCTTATGGATCACATTTTTCTGTCCTGGGGCAAATATTGCCAAATCTGGTGCCCACATGGGGCCAGAGAGGCGTTAGCAGGTGGCAGCCTTCAATACAGGTTTTATAGCTTGTAAGTTGGGCTTTGCTCTAGGATCTGTGGTGTGGGACCAGGTCTCCAGTTTCCAAGGTGATTTAAGGGGCATAGTAGGATCTGAGGCCTGAAGCATTGGGGTGAAGCTCTCTAGCCAGGGCTTGAGGTGTGGAGAACAAGATAAAAACACAACTGATATGTGATGTACTTGGTAGGAACTATGTTACTGGGGAGTAGGCAAGATTAAATGGGTTTAAGACAAGAGTAAAACCCACAAAACACGAACAAGCTGATGACTCAGTACTGGGAACATGACTTTTGGCCAGGCCCCTGGTTCCAAGTCTGGGGAAGATGTTTAGTGTGCTGAAGGGCATTATGTGACCCCAAGCTTGGGGTCTAGTGAACAGTGGAAGCAGGAACTTGGACCAGGCATTACAAACCATATCTAGGAAAAGGAGCAGGGTAGAGGTACCCTTGGTGTCTAGTTTATCAAACAAGTTGTTTGGTCATAGGAGGAGTAAAGAAGTGACCAAAATAGCTGATAAACAGGAAGTAGGGAAAGGTCAACACCAATTTCTCTAACATATGCCTATGTACTTACACAAAGATGCAGGGCAATGAAGTAAACTATGTCTCTTGATCATCTGTAATCAATCACAATACCGACCAACAATCCCTAACCCACAATTCCAAACTCTGAGGAGTTCTGCAAAATGAAAGTTTTTTGTACTTGAGTCAGTTAGCTGCAAACCCTGACCTTATGTGAACTGATTTGTTGGGACACATGACCTAAACCGAAGTGGGGTTATTTATAGTCATTATTTGTCTCACTCAGTGTAAATATTCATGTGAATTGCTGCAGATATATTAATGTGTTTAATTGCAGCGTGCTGCCCTAGATCTTGCTGGGGGTGTTACATAACATGAAGTAAATGCACTGGTTTACTTTCCTAAAATTTGATAGAATTCTGAATTCCAAAACATATTTGTCCCAAGGGTTTTGTATAAAGAGCATTTCATTTTCATTTCAAATGTAACATACATCAAAGTCCCTGAATTATTTGCTTGTCCAATCCCTCCTGGATTTGTGCCATCTTCCTCAAGAAAGAGGAGTGGTGAGGAACTCCAGGAACTCTACCAAGCAAGGCTGTGTTGAAATGTGACCATAAAGTTCAAGGTCAAAGATGGAGGACATTTTCTTGCCACTCCAGTCCCCACTCTGATGTTCCTGCAATGACTGCAGAACACAGTCATCACAAGTCAAAGGTGGCAATGTTGGGCAATGTTGAGAGGGACAACAGATGCAGCACAGGGGATGATGCCCACAGAGGAGCAGAGGACGAGCCATTTCCTGAGATTTGGGAGCCTAAGGAGGAGGTGAAGGGAACTGGAGAGCTAAAGGCACTTTGGTGGCTGGGAACACATTTCAGATCAGCCCAGGAAGAGAATTCTGGTGGCTAAGGGTTCATTGATTTTGCTAGTAAAAGGTGGATACAGAGTTTTCCTTTTTGTTTGTTGCTGTACACAGATGTCCTTGATTGACCTTCTGTAAACTATTGGCCTAGAAAAGCCCATTACATGTTCACATATACATCTTCATATACCAAGCTCTCATGATGCCTCTAAAATGTGATTTGCCTCACCAAAGTTTGGCTTCTGTATACTTTTTAAAGAATATGTTTGTGTTCTTAAAACAAGCATGGTATTACCTGGATGGATTTGGGAATAAAGGTACATAATTGAAGATGGAGTTGGGACTTCAGGGTTAATTACAGTATAGAAATCCCTCCCGACCATTGATTTTTCTTTATGGCAAATTCTATATATGCCCATTTAAATCTGCTTATGTTTTCTCCAATTCTGAGGATTCCAGATGCACTCATTCTGAGTTGCTTCAGACTTAAAAAGGTCTTCATATGAGAATGGAGGACTAAGCACAGAAAACAATTGTTAAAACTTCAGGGAAGAGAGTGTCCAAAAGGATTCTAATGAACTGGGGATGGTAAATAGAAATGAAGATATGGAAGAATGTCATCCATTATCTCTTTATTTCATGAGTTATTTTTTAATGGTTTTATTAGTGAAAATACATATTTTAAGTGTTTATAGAGTCTTTTCTGTTTTCCCCATATTATCTTAGATTTTTCAACCACTAATTCTCCTTTTTCCACATTTTGGGGACTATAGCTCTTGAGATTAGGGACTAATTATTTTAGTTTCTATTTTTGGGTAGAAACCTGCCCATTGTTCTCAGATAATATCCTTTGGTTTTGTAGATGAGCCTACTCACCCTAGGCTACCATTACTCAGCCTACCAAATGCAATTTCCCTTATTATTTCATTCTATTTATTCAAATCTCTAATTAAATATAAACACTGATACTCACTGGGTTAGAAATGTCCATTTAAACAGATAACCTTGGTTTGCTTTTATACTTACCTTGCTCATACTGAGAGGGAAAAGAAAAAAATAGGGGGGATTAAGACCTTCAGATTATAAGCTTTTCATTATTAATGGGACTGAGGTGGGGAAGATGATTATCTGGTAATTTCAGAAAAAGTGTTTTTAGCCTGAATTATCCAGATACTTGCTTCAGTTTCCCTTGTACACTGAGTTGTGATGCATTAAAGTAAACTAAAGTGATGCTTTTTAAAGAATAAATAGGACTAGAAATTCTTTAACAGCTATAAAATCTTCAGTACCCTGTCCCCATATGACTGCTGAACCATAACAGAGTCACTGAATGATTTCTATCCTTCTTGGTCCATAATAGTCACCACTCATCAAAGGACATGTATGGCTTCTCATTGATTGCTACAGTGGTCTGAAGGGATTGGCCTGTCTGCAGCCTAGTGATTATAGTTGTGTAGACAGGGGGTAGGGCTTTAGCACGTGCACGTATGAGCGTGCATGTGTGTGTGTGTGTGTGTGTGTGTGTGTGAGAGAGAGAGAGAGAGAGAGAGAGAGAGAGGGAGAGAGAGAGAGAAAGAGAAAATGGCTGTGTGGGAGGGGAGGGGGGACATGAATGGTGGGATGTAACAATGTTTTTGAGATTTTTTTCAAGACTCCTTAATTCAGGGACTGTAGGAGAGATTTTAAGGTCTGAAATCCTATTAGTAAACTGATTTGGGGATTAAAAAAAAAGTAAAGAAATATTAGCCTGTTTGGTTCTGCACCTTTGGTCGTTAGTGATAATTGACTCATTTATATGTGTTAGTTATGCACTTGTCAAAGCATGACTTCTGACAGCTTCGTTATGATAAATTAAACATGATGCTCACATAAATTCTGCCCTGCTTTTTATCTATATGCTAGGACCCAGCCCAATGTTTTTTGTCACTTCGGTAATGTGTGCTGAGCTTTGTAGCGATTTCATTATCAGCCCTTTCCCCTGTGGCTAAAGCTATTTGCATAACAAGTTTATCTGGTTCAAGTCCCAGCCAGACTTCTATTTTGTCAGGAGCCTCTGTTCAGAAGTAGCCTTTTCACGAGATAACAATAATTTTCCTTAGCCAAATTCACTTTCCTTTTGACGGATATAACTTTTTTTTTTTAAGTTCAAACTAATTTCAGGTCTTTGGGCTAAACTACAAAAATACTTTCCCAACCATTAGCCAAAACATATCGGTGAACTATGCCTTTTTTTTTCTTTTTGCCTCTAAACTCTTAGAGGTTTTATTAGGAAACAGATTTAGGACTTCATCTTCAGTGACCCTTGAGCTAATTAAGCGAGATAATAGAGGTGGATTTCTTTTAGTCAAGGACAAAGCCATCAAGAGCACCCTGGTTTCTCAGGTTTGGACTTAGCGATGACTTGAACTGTGTACACACACACACACACATACACACACACACATGCATGCAGCTTTCCTGAGTTGACTGGCTTGAGTAAGTGTGCAGGAGTGTCTCTTTCCCAGAGTGAACATTGTGGTGGAGCCCTGTCACTTACTCATGAAATGGTGAGGTGGCCTTTTCTATCCCTTCAAATGACATTCAGATAGCTACAAGCAGTTGCACTGAATGTTAACAAGGTGAGGTTACTTTGAGCTACACAACTACTAAAACTAATGGTCATTTGCATAAATTTATTCCTTAAAAATTGAGACTCAGACCTAAAACATTTGCTTTTTCTGAGCCTGAATGTTTATAAAGGTAACCATTTGGAGGTGGTTGTTTCCTTGGCAATGATTGTATTCTCTTCAAGGCAACAATTCTCAGCTCTTCTCACTCTGCATTTTGTGTTTCAAGGCAGCTTACTTTGACCTGGCTTTATAACATCAGTGAACAACACACTTGGAATTGTAAACATTCTAACTCTGTGATTGGTTAAGGTCCACAGATATTTTTGGTTTTTCAAGTCCTGTTGGATTCTCAGGTGGCCATGTAAAGGGTTAATACTTCCTAGGTGGAAGGATACAATAACCTTTATTTACATTACATCACAAATTGGTAATTTTAATTACAATGAGCAGAGGTATCTCCATTTATTTAGCCAATGATTAGCTATTGTGGCTTCTTGAATTAATTAGCATCTCTTGAACTACAGGGAGTTAGTAAATTAATAAAAATTCATGGAGAAGCTAAAATATAATTTAAAAACCCCTCAATTCTCCTCAACCCCTCAACATATATTGATCAATATACTTACAAATGCAACCCAATTTTTTTCTCATTTTGAATAATTGGGATTTTTTTTTTCCTCTTCATGAGAACAAATAAAGCTGTGTGTTTCAAGGTTATAGTTTCCTGAAGATTATCTAATTTAGATTACCTAATAGATCATCTAAAGACACCAAGGGCCTAATTTGATCTCCCTTATACTCCACTTATAAACTCAGCCAGTAAAATCTGATTTTCTCATGGTGTAAACCAAGTAAGTGGCTCAGTGTGACTTGAAGTTTGAAACACAGTAAGTGCATTGTCTACTGTGTACCTGGAATATACTCTCGTCCTAGGGACCGTGGCAGTGAGGGTTTTAGCCTCATCCAAAATAAGCAAAAAGCATAGTAAAGTGCATAATCTAGACTCTAGTCAGCATATTCTATTTATTTTCCAACAAATTCTGGGTTTGGATCTTGTGAGGAAACCAGATCTGTAGCATATGTCACAGATTTCACATTGTTAGTGCTTGTGGCACATTATGGTAAGCGGCTTTTAGATAGGGTTAATCTAAATGACATTCTGTACCATTCCCCGCTTCTTCTTTTTAAATCATGCTTGAATTTCATAACGTAAATTAAAAAAGGGTCTGCAGTGGAAGTAAACAGCAGTGATTGTGAGCTCTGCGTCTCTGTGTGTCCAGGCACATGGTGTGTGGCGGGTGGGGCAGCTCACAGCTTGTCTCTCTCCTCCCCTTCCCAGAGTGCCCTGTGACTCCTCGTCAGCAAGAGGCAGCCATGGAAGAGCAGCAACACTGGGGAAGGTATTTAACCTCCCTGACACTTGGTCCTCATTTGTCAAATTGGAACTGAGAATACCTGCCTCACAGGGTTCCCATAAAGATTAACTTATATAATATGTATGTAGAACTTGGCAAATGATAATAACTAACATGTAATTCTTCCTCATTCCAGGCTTTATAATCCTATGAGCTAGTTCTAATATTATCTGCATTTTACAGAAATTGAGGTAGGAAGAGGTCAAGAGTCCCGAAACCACATCTAATGAGTGGTGCAACTGGGATTTGAACCCCAGAAGATTTGCTCAGCCAGCAGTAGTTATTATTTTTATTACCCTCTGCACTTGGTTCATACTGCTATTCTGAAACTGCTTTCTGAAAGTGTCACCAGCTCTCCCTCCTCTTCTCTGTCATCATGGTGTGTGTACATTTCACTCTGTTCCTTGCTGTGTCTTCTCACAAGACTTTCAGGATCAAACAGTTCCTGGCCCGGAAACAAAAGCCGAATTGTCCCACTCCCCAGTAAATTCAATGAAAACTTGTAATGAAAACAGGTACAACTCTAGGAGGAGACGTTAGGACTATAAGAAATCACACATGAGATGACATATATATTTATGCTATATCAAGGGCACTAGCATCTTATCATATCAAGTTGAAAACATCTCCACTATGTGGACAGTTGGATGTGTTTTATTGGGAAAATTATTTTTCTCTTTATTTTTTATACTTCTGTACCATTAGTTTGAGTGATAAATATGAGATCTTTGGTTTAGAAAAATAAAAGAGAAAGTGTTAATGACCTTCTTAACACTTCTAGAATAAATCAATCTGCTGTCTGGCTTCTGTTTATTTAGACCAGACTCTGGCTTTCACAGCTCAGGATGGACACACCACACAGTCACACTCACAGAGCCTTCCACTCTTTTTTCAACAGTAACACCCTGTCTCCTCAAACTCACCTTGAGAAAATCATCCCCAACAGGAGTCAAAACAGAAGCAATGCCTGGAGTGCAGACTTACCTTCACTTCTTCATTTCATTAGCAGCCCTACGTCTCCCACCTATCCCAGGGCACACCTTGTCCAGGCTGAGTGCCTCTGTCTGCTGTCAGCCTGCCACAGGTTTCTCCTTGGGGAAGCAGCAGTGGGTCAGGAATGGAAAGCAGAACCTGGGGAGGCAGAACCCACAGTGCTTAGCAGCTAACCGTAGGATGTATTCTAGCACTGACACTTGGATTTTTTACCTTGAACAAGTTATTTAACCTTTTCAAGCTCAGTTTTCTTGTCTGTAAAATGCAAGTACTAATACTTATAACCACTTGGGATTAAGATTGTATCTGCTGTGTTAGAAAATTCCAAGTAACAGTGGCTTAAACAAGGCAGACTTTATTTTCCTAGCACATAAAATAAGCTGGGAGCTAGGCCTTGAATGTTTGGCAGGGCACATGGCAGCCACCCCAGTTCTTACCCTGTGCTGCCTGCCCCATGTAGTGTGATTTTCATTCCCAAGGGGACCTCTTGGGCCAAAATGGCTGCTGTAGCTCCAACAATTACATGCTTTACAGGCAAATGGAAGTCGGGGAAAAGTAAAAGTTTCCTTAAAGAAGACTTTCTGGCAGTTTCATACAACATATTGTTAGCTATAACTTAATCATGTGGCCACTTTTATAACTACAAAGGAAGCTAAGAAATGTAGTCTTCTCATGGCAGCCATGGGCCCAGGTCAGTCCCAGGGTCCTGTCCCTCCCTAGGTATAGTGGAGGGTGTATAGCTAGGTGATATAGTCAGCAATCATGCTACATTATAGAGAGAGTTGCAAGAATTAAGTGAGGTACAGACTGAGAGCTCAACAAATGTGAGTGATAATGATGAATATTGTAACTCATAGTGGTGGTGTCATCAACAGAGGTGTGAGAGTCAAGAAGGAGCACCAGTGGGGCCCACAGGGTGATGAGTCACAACAGAAGTGACTCCTGAGGAGGGGCAGTCATGATCTCCCCTGAGACTGATCTGTTGCCTGGGAGAGATGGGTAAAGTAAGGTCAAGGTGGAAGCAGGGAGTGACCAGGTTGACATCCCTCCTGGGTCTTTTTCCAAGAGCTATAATGTTCTTCTGGTTCAACGCTAAGCACCCAGCCTCCAGCCTGTTCCTCTGTTCCTAGCCACTGTAGTTTCCACTGTGGAGTTCCCACAGGCTCTGGTGCAGAAGGAAATCTGGCTCTGGGTCAATAAGAATTTTAATTAAAAATGGAAATGAAGGCTCATGTCACCAGTACTCTGTTCTTCCAGCCCACTGATGATTTCGGGCAGGGATAAAAATAACCGGCAAAGCCCTTTGGCACTAATGAAGAAAGGGCTGTTTTTTATGTTTGTTTGTTTGTTTGTTTTCTTAATGGAATCAAAATTTATAAGAGTGATTTTAAATATATCTCCTTTTGGGAGTTAGTGTGTGAATTTCATTGACCTCCTAATATTTTAATTTGGAACTTCCAAAGGTCATCAAATGCATCATATACTCATAGCTATCATACCAGGTTAATGAATGAGGGGAGGAAATTCCATAGTTTATTTTTGATGTGAAGGACTCTTGAATGTTTTCTTGAAAGAAGAATTTTATTTAAAAGGCTATATTTTAGTGAATAATGGGGATTCCTGCCTTTATAGGAGGCCCAGAGCTTAAACCCTTAGGCTCAAGTGGTGTTCCTCCTGTATAGACAGAAAGCCTGGCTGCGATCACTCCATGTTATGGGTTGAATTATTTCCCCTGAAACTTCCTATGTTGAAGTTCTAACTGTCTGTATTTTAGAATGTGACCTTATTTGGAAACAGGGTCATTCTAGACATAATTAATTAAGATGAGGTCATACTGGTATCTTTAGAAAAGGGGGAAATTTGGACACAAAAACACACAGAGAGAATATCATGTGAAGATTGGACTGAAGCTGCCACAAGCCAAGGAACTACTAGGAGCTGGGAGAGAGGCCTGGAGTGGATCCCTCATAGCATCTTCAGAGTGAGCATAACCCTACCAATCTCGAGTCTTGACCTCAGACTTCTAGCCTCCAGAACTGTGAGACAGTAAGTACCAGTTGTTTAAGCCACTCAGGCTGTGGTACTTGTTACAGCAGCTCTAGAAAATGAATTGAGTCTAGGACTTGATGGTTATATCATCTTTAGTCATCTGATTGCCCCAAGTTTCCAGTTCCTAAGCTGTGAGTAAGAATAGCAATGCCCACCTATCTACTACTGACGATCAAATGTAAAACCCTTTGATAATGGTACAGCACCATCATGATGCTGCATTGGTATTATACCATAAGGTAAGAGCGTAGTTTTTCCCTCCTTCATTTTTTCCTTCCTCCCTCCCTCCTTCTTCCCTTGCTTTTCCTTCCTCTCTTTCTTTTTTTGTTTGTTTAAATATGTCTCAACTGTTAAGGTTTTATTTTAAATTCCTTCTCCCAAGCCAATAGTAAAAAAGAGGGGTCTTTTTATGATTATCAATGATTTGTTGGCCTATATTGAGGACTTTAGGAGCCAGTGTACATTCTGCACTAAGATTTCTTAGTAACATGTGCCTCTCCAGAGGAACAAATTGAATAGAAATTGGCAAATTGGTGTCATCTTGTATCCCAACACTGATCCCCTGATCACCTTCCTAGAATGCTGTGTTAGAAGGGTTCTGAGGCTGCATCCAGGACACAGGATGATGGTCACTTAGTAATATTTGATTTGTTATGTATCTGAACTGGGGTAGCTTATACCTTTGTGACCCTGGAGTTCACATATCGTTTTAATTATGACCAAGTCCCCTGCTATATGAAAATCTTTGTACATGGAAAACCTCACTTAGCCAAGGAAAGCCAAGAAAGCTTGTACTCCACTAAATCAGGTATAGCCTACAAGATATCTAAGAGTTAAAATAAAAGCAGTTGAATAAATTTGGCATTGTCTGTGTGAGGAACACCTCTTTGGGAGTTCCTTGGGTGAAACCTGAAAATGCCCCAAGGTTACAGCCTTGACATAGAAATGTGGTGGTGTTGAAACTATCTGGATGGTACACATGACTGAACCCAGTTAAGGCTTCTCATAAAAACTTTTAAGATTTGGTGGGCAGTTGTGGAAAACCACTCATCTTGCAACAGCCCAAGACAAGCCTCATCAGTACATTCTCTTGCTTTTTAAACCTGGCACACACCAGTCTGGAGTGGTCTGCTTATTTCTTCAGTCACCCCTGCACTTGAGTTTCCTTGGAGCACCTTCTTGGACCTGGGAAGGCAAGCTGAATGCACATTGCAAGGACAGGGGAGGGAGTGGGGAATCTCCAGTTGCCTGCGTCCAACTCATGGGTCAACCGGTAGTCATGTCTTTGTGATGACCTCCTCCAACAAGAGTACAGATAATAATAATATGATTTATTGAAAGTTAGTTATATGAAATGTACCTTACTTGCATTGTTAGTTCAGTAACTCCTCACTGCTGCCAGATGAGGCAGGTTACTGCTCAGATGGGAAACTGAGCTTCTTAGAAGTTAATCAAGCAGCCTGAGGTCTCACAGTTAGACCTGCTAGAACATGGCAGAGCTAGGATTCAAGCCCAGGTCTGCATCATAGTCCAGTATCTGTTCTAAGGCTCATGATGCTTCAGTGTGTGTGTGTGTGTGTGTGTGTGTGTGTGAGAGAGAGAGAGAGAGAGAGAGAGATATTGAGGTAAGATTCACATATTATGATACTAACCATCTTAGGGGTTAAGTACATTCACAATGTTTGCAGCAACCACTTCCATCTACTTCCAAAATATTTTAATCACCCCAAATGAAACCCTGTACCCATTAAGCAGTTACTTCCTATTATCCCCTTCCCTCCAGCCCCTGGCAAACATTGATATGTTTTCTGCCTCTTTTTCCTCTATGAATTTACCTATTCTGGATATTTTATGTAAGTGGAGTCCTAGTGGCCTTTTGTGTTCGTCTCCTTTCACTAAGCATAATATTTTTGAGGTTCATCTATGTTGCAGCATGTATCAGTACTTCATTTCTTTTTATGGCTGAATAATCGCCTGTGTATGTTTTTGAGGCAGAATGTCAGCAGCCACCCATCCCCCTCCTCCACCCAGAGATATGAAGGGAACGCAAGTCTAGCTACTCAAAGACTTCCTCTATTTTCCCCTGTCAGTCCCTGTGTGGTACCATGGATGACCAGACTGTTGAGATACAAGGTGTTCCCCCTTCTTCTCCCAGTATGTGGGCATAAGGAGTATTTGGGCATGGTCTTCTGCCCTCCTTGATGTCCAGGGCCAAAGCATCCACTGGCTCTAGTTGTGGGAGCACTGGCTGTATCCTAGGATACGTGGTTTCTCCAGTCTGTCTTCAGTGGTAGTTTGTATCTGGCTTCTTTGGGGTGTCCAGAATGTTCCATTGTACATGTCTCTAGTATTCCTGGGTTACCATTCAGTTCTGTGCTGCAATTAGAGCAGCTGCTTCCCTATTGCCCTCTCTGATTCTATAACTGTTGCCATTGCAAACCATCTTCTGCAAACACAGTTGGCATGATCTTCCTAAAACTCTAAACTGATCAAGTCATGTCCCTCTCACAATCATGCTGCAGTTCTTCAAGCTTATAGGATACACCCAAACTCTTCAACACAAGGTCATTCAGGAGCTGGGCTCTATCTCTCTATGCAATAGCATTCTCTCCTCTATACTCCATGCGCATTCTAGCAAAATTGAGTAAGTGGGGCTTCCCCTGACTCATCAGGAATACTCAGAGGTCCTTTCCCTCATGCTTTTGTGTTAGTATGGTTCCTTTTACAGACTTTCATAATAAGAAGGGTAGAGGGGAGGAAATCAAGCCATTCTGAATTTGTTTGTTTGTGCTTTTGTCCCCACTCAAACTGTGAGTGCCTTGAGAACAGAGAATGCATCTTCAGCTTTGTATCCTCAATACCAGGCATAGTTCTTAGCACATGGCAGAAAGTCAGTACATATCAGTGACTTTAGAAGAGCCAAGAATTCTAGAGAGGAGGTGATATCCTCAAAATAGTAGCCAGCATATGATGGACCTGGTTAGAAGTTGCATGTTAGGATTCATGGTCTTTGGACAACCTCTTCTAACCTTAAACATAGTGTTAAGGAAGAGAATGAAGGGTGGGAAAAGTAATCAGATACCTCCCCAGCACACAGATGAGGGCTGTCTGGGAAAAGTCCAGCCATAAACACCTCTATTTTTCACATTACATAGCTGGGTACTTTCTGGAGAGCCCTCGTACACTTTTCCAAAGCAAAAGTAAAATGTTAACTGTCAGAAGCATCATAGGATTGTTAAAAGTGAATGATGACAGTGACATGGTTAGCTGTGGATTCTTTTTTGGTTAAATAAATATAAAGTGACACCAAAACACATCCTCCCTGGAAGTGTCAGTGGTTATTCCTCTCCAACAACCTCTGCTCATTCCTTTTCCCTGGTCTTCTATTCCCCTCCTCCCCTCTCCTCCCTGCTTCCCACCAGTACCTCCTCCATCATCTGGTTCAGCAGACCAGTGAAAGGTTGAAGAGGAGCCATGTCTGAACCCAGGATTAAGAAAAACAGTTAGGCTCCATGGCTCATGATGTTTCAGTTGGCAGGCTTACTTTGAGAAGCAGTATTTTGTTTTCCTTCTCCCTGTTTCTCACAGGTAGCGACCATGACATGTAACGGAGCTGGTAGTTTCCTTGTCATGTAAACATTGCCTAGCAAGGCCTTAGGGCACCATGTGAGGGTGTAATGGCTGAAAATCAAGGTGTGGGTGGGTTCGAGGCCTCTGACCTGAACTTCAATTCCTCCCTGTAAAGTAAGAGCAGGGGCACTTCTTATAGGTGCTAATCTTGGTCACATGTAGTAACAGCTTAGTATACTCTTCACACCAATAGGTGTTACTAAGGCAAAATAATGTAGGAGAGTGGTAAGCAGAAGGTTTTATTGAATAAATTTGAAACAAAAGAATTTTTGTCTTTAGATGCAAGAGATTTTCTGTCCAGGGGGCTCTTTATGTTTCTATTTTTCCAAACACATAACAATGTCAGGCCACATACAAGAAGAAAAGGTGAAAAAAATAAGATTACTGTGGAAGGAAGAACTCTAAGTATTTTGACAGATCAAAATGGAAAACAGTGCTCAGCTGGACTGAAGTCACGGGTCTGCTGACATCAGAAGTAAGCAGTGGTGGCTGGGAGTTTGGCTCCTGTGAATCTAAGGCTTAGAAGGGGTCCAAGCAATTCAGCATCCAGAGTTGGATTCCTGCTGGAAACCAGTGTTTGGGGGAGACTCCTAAGTTGATTTAAAAAAAAAAAAAGAGGCTGGGAAAATAATGGGATCGAGGAAGGGGCATATGATGCTATGCTCTAACTACAGCAATTTCGTCACTGTTCTCCATTGCCTGGGGCACTACTGACCATCACTAGGGTAAATGGCTTTTACTCAGCATCTGGCTGAGGGCGGTAGAAGGATTTATAAGCAGCTGAACCTTATGCTGCCACAGGGATGGATTCTTGCATATACATAATAAAGCCATGGGACAGGAGCACAACATGCCATTCTAAAACCTGGGTCTGGGCTAGAGACTCAGCCAAGAAGCCACAACCCTAAATTTATTAGGCTAGAAGTGTGGGCACAGAGGAAGGAAGAGAGAAAGGGAAAACAAAATCCTGCTTCTCAAGGTCAGCCTGCCAACTGACATTTCCAAGCACATGACGAAATCTAAGACTAAGAAAGACAACCCATTAAAACAAATGAAGCATAAACTTATTTGAAGTGAAATTAATTTCATTAAACAGTCTGAAGGGGTAAAATAAGTAACTATAAGAAGGAAAACTATGTGGGATAAAATATGTAAAAACTAACTTTGAAAATGATAAAATTCAAGGGAGGGGCAGTGTTCAGTGTGTAGTTAATGTGTAGGTTCTTACGCTCAAAAATAGGGTGGAACTACTAGAAACTGTATAGTTAAGCAAATAGGTTATTCATGTCAGGTAATTTCTAAAACTATAGAAAAACAATGCCTAGTTTCTAAACCAACAGAAGGAAAGAAAGGCTTTATAGAAAACTTTAACAATCCAACAGAAGGCAGGAAATGAGAAAGAAAAAGAATCAGAGGGAAATGGTGGTAAAAAGATTTCTACCCATATGTGCTTTTGAATTATCAGGCAGTCAGTTTTCCCCAAGATTTCTAGTCCACAAAGCAGTGATGTTTAGCAACTGACTGTGTGGAGATGGGAGCTGATTTATATTGTTTACTGATTTGGCTGGTGTACTACTCCCACCAATTTCAAGCTACTAATGTCACATCAGTGAGTGAGTTCACGAGGTTCCTGAAAATGTAACAGTCATATCTAGGGAGCTTGTGTCTGTTGGCTCCAGCACACCACTGTTTGGGATAGACGGGCTTTTCTTCGTGGTCTTCATGCATAATTTAAAAAATAAAAAAATTGTAAAAGATTCTCTGCATTTTCCTTGTCTAACTGGAACCATATGGAAATTTATCAGGACAACAGGAGCTGGTGGCATTCTATTATTAGAGTATTTATCATACAGTTATGGAAGCCGAGTAATTTATGATCCTTGCTAGCAAAGACAGATCAATACAGAGATAAATGTCCACAGCACAATAGAATTTATATCGTCCGCATGATCACTGACCACTGTGTCATACATTCAATCATTCATCTCATTATCTGATATAACGAGCAGGAAGTCTAATACGTATGTGATTTATTAATGCACACTAGTGTGAAACCCACAGCCCATCTAACCTCTTACCTGTCCTTGGCAACGTAGTATACAGTTGTCTGCCTCTGCCAGTGCGATCCCACAGAGGGGGTCAACCGCCTTTGTAATGCTAAATTCCTTAGGCTCCTGATTTTTCCTTTCACTTCTCCCTTCCTCCCGTCATAGGTAATGACTCCTTTTTCCTCTCCCTCCCTCCTTGCCTTCCTTTCTCATTCTTTCTCTTTTTTTTACAGCATTACAGTGGCTCGTCCTAGAACTGAGTAAGGAGGTAAATGGTCCCGGAAGAGCCTTTCATATCACCGATTTGCGGACATACATATACTCGTGTGGTGACATGGTCATTCCACATCACCTATCTGTACATGTTGCTGAGTTACAGTGCCTTAAAGCCTAGGACACACCACAGTACTGGAGCAGGGAGGCACCAGTTCCCTGAAGAGAGAATAGGGGAAGTGGAAAAGGAAAATAGAAAGCTAACCATTTAAAGCCAAGACAGAGTTAGTTCACTAACAGTGGGAGTAGGAGCTATCTCAGCCCCCACCCCCTTTCTTTCTCAACCCCTGGGAACATTTGTTGCCTGCAATGTTGCAAAGGTTAATCAGAGGACCTATTATTCAGCAAATTAAAGGCTTGGCTGCCTAAGAGTTCCTTTCAGCAAAGATTAGAATCTGATGGTGCTTTGATGTAGTGGATGGAGTTACTCTGCCCCTTCATGTTAATGGAGGAGCAGTAAGGACTCCCTGGGCTCTCTGTGGCAGTTGGTGTCTTTCCTCATTCCCTTTCCTGAAAAAGAAAACTATTTTATTTTATGAAAATTCAGTGCTTGAACAAGGCACTGGATTGATGTCCCTGGGGGATGAACTATTCATTTCTTTGTCTAAAATCACAGAGGCGTGGCACTAACTGGCTTCCTTAGGCACCCACTTCTTCAGGAAGAACCTCTCTCCAAACGGCAACAGAAGCAATCATTTGGGCCTTGTGGTTCATTGCCCTTGTAAGCTTTTTTTTTTTTCTTTTTTTTTTTCTCAGAAGTTGGCCAGAGGGATAGCAGGTGACAGGCATTAGGTGGTTTATGTCCTAAGGAACGTGAACCAAGACAGCCAGTGGCTCTGAAAAATCCTGATTTGCATAAGACATTTAAAACTACTTATTATCTGACATTTTCTCCAGGCTTTTCAGTAGTGGTTAGGGTGTTCATAAAAACCTGGTTTAGTGTATTTTCCCCAATTTGCTTTTATGCTGTCAATAATCATATAATTGGCAGTCAGCCAGAGAAGTGTTCAGTCATTTCAAGTCTTTACCAAAAGAACACACATTAAGGAAAGAATGCTAAATGTGGGCAGACATAATACCAGCAAGACTATTGAAGCTCTAGGAAATGATCTTTCTTAATCTAATCTTCCTCCCACCTCCACCTCCACTGGTACTATGGCCTGAAATTTCAGGTGGAACCATCAGTGTCATTACTTAAGAGGCATATTTGACTGTCCTGTTTCCATGCCCTCTTGTGAGGGGTTCCTGTCCTCTTCCCACACTCTGGCCTGTGGGATTAAATTGCTGTTCCCTTTGGGTGCTTTTGATTCATGGACTAAACTTTTTCAGCAGCCTTCTTTCCATTTTTTGCAATGAACAGCATGTGGTAGCTTGGCATCCTGTCTTTCATTTTCTTGATGGATGCCAGCATCTGGGCATTACATTCAGCGTGTTAGGAATAAAGGGGCCTGACTATAAAAATTTACCAAGTTGCTCATAGATTTAGGCCTGGATTAAGATCAGAGAGTTCTGTGCCTTGTTGCATTGGCTACTCGGAGATTTCTTTTTCTTTTTCTTTTAACTAGGTGGTTCTTTGATAAAAGGCATCAGTTGGTATTGAAGAGTATTATTAAAAATAGCCCTATGAAGCTCATGGCCATGTTTACTTCAGAGAAGTCATATAATATTCATTACATTATATGGAGTTATTTCTATGAAAACCCAGGAAAGCTATTTATCTCTTGTCTTATTACCAGTCAACAATATCATCACCACCATCATCATCACCATCATCTCATCAGAGTTCTCCAAGCAGTTAGTCTGTTTTTATGTCATGGTTTTAAGAAATACAGAACAGACTGCCTTTTCCCTTTCATATTGACTGCTAGAGAGCTTAGAGCCTAATTTGTGACCACCTCTAACAAAATAATTTATTTCATATTCTAATTGCTCTTTTTTTCTAATTTCTTCTGTTTCATTTTTCTCTTCTACTTTTAATTATTTTTGTCTTGCCTTATTATACATACCTTTATTTAAGCAAGTATTATAAGGTTCCTTAGATTATTTCTAGACCAAGATAAAATATTAAAAATCATTTGCATACACTGATGGTAGAAAGGTAAAATGATGCAGCCTCTTTGGAAAATAATGTTGTAGTTCCTCAAAAGGTTAAATATAAAGTTACCATATGATCTGGCAATTCTACTCCTAGGTATATACACTCAGGAGAAATGGAAACATATGTCCATATAAAAACATTTGTACAAATATTCACAGAACCATTATTCATAATAACTTAAGAGTGGAATGAATGAAGCCAATCACAAAAAAACCACATAGATTATATAAAGTGTCCAGATTAGGTAAATTCATAGAAACAGAAAGTAAATCGGTAGTTACTTGGGACTAAAGATGTTCAGAGGAAACAGGAAGTGACTGCTAATGAATTATTTCTTTTGGGAGCACTGAAATGTTCTAAAAATTTACTATGGTGGTACAACTGTCTGATTTGTGAGTTATATCTCATCAAAGTTGTTATAAAAGTCATTTGCAGTAATTAATCAACTAAACTTTATGGAGTAATTTTTTGCTAGTTTTCACAAACTTTTAATTTTTTCTTTGCATCAGACATGTACACTGTAGTTAAACCCACTTATTTTCAGCAGAATATGCAAATTTGTTTGGGACTGTGAATCTCCAAGAATAAGGATGACTTTCTGCAAAGGATGAAAATCCCCCTTAAATTGTCTAGTTCAGGAAATTTGATCCACTAGGCAAAGTTTGTCGTTGTTGAGCAGCAAATTTCAAACCTGTGGGCCTAAATCATATCATTCTATTTCTATTCCTCCTTGTCTTTGCATAGTCTATCTCCACTGCCTTGTTATGTTATTCTACCTGGTAGTGAAAATAAATGAGCAAGACTGGTCAGAGAAGTAAGGGAATAACTACAAGATCTACATCAGTGCAGACAAGGAAAGAAAATATTTCAAGAAGGTGGGGCAGAAGATATGGAAGTGACCCAAGTGCTTGTCAGTGGACGATTGGATAAAGAAGATGTAGTATATATACTCATACACATGGAATATTACTCAGCCATAAAAAATAATGAGATCTTACCATTTATGACAACATGAATGGACCTAGAGGTATTATTATGCTAAGTGAAATAAGTCAGACAGAGAAAGACACATACCACATGATCTCACTTACATGTGGAAGCTAAAGAACAAAATAAATGAACAAAACAGAAACAGACTCATAGATACAGAGAGCAAACTTATGGTTGTCAGAGGAGAGAGGAATTGGGGACCTGGGTGAAAAGGGGAAGCAATTAAGAAGTATGGGTTGGCAGTTACAAAATAGTCATGGGGATATAAAGTACAGCATAGGGAATATAGTCAGTATTACAACAACTATGTATAGTGTCAGTGGTATTAATTGGACTAATTGGAGGGAATCACTGCATAAATTATATAAATGTCTAACTACTGTGCTGTACACCTGAAACTAGTATAAAATAATCTTGAATGCCAACCGTAACTGGAAAAAAAAAATTTGAAGAAAAAAAGAAGGTGGGGCCGGTCGACAGTGACCATTGGTGAACAGAGAGGTAGATTTAGTTCTCATGCAACAGTTGCATGGAAGGAGAACTGAAGAAAGATCATTGCATTGGTAACTTAAAGGCTTCTGGCTTCCTGTGAGAGAAATCAAAGTTGGGTAGTAAAGGTAAAGGTAGATTGTCGTGTTCACAAAGATTTAGCTACAGCTCCATCCGTGAAATTTAAGTTGGCCTAAGATTCCATTGGTGGTCCATCCATAATTCCTCCTACACTCTGCATTTGTCTTCAAGTTCTACAGTTACAACATCACCTTTTCTTTCCCATTTCCTTAATTCAGACTACATGCTTCCTAAATGTATCTGCTCCCTTCCTAAAACTTACTCTCCCGTGTGGTGCCGGCTTTTTTCCTAAAGCAAAGATCTAATTGTGTTATCTTCCTGCTCAAAAAAAAAGGCCATTTCAGTGTGGCTAGGAAAGAAAACCCAAGCTCACTACCATAACCATCTAGGTTCTGAGTAGGACATTCCCAGCTAGAGTCTCACCTTCATCACTATTACAGTTGCATTCTCTGTCGCCCAGAAGAGCCATGCATTTTACCAATGGGCTTCCGTCCCTCCTGTACTCCCTCCACTTGGAATGCTCCTCCCCTGCACTTCCGTCAATATCCCTGTCATCCTTTAAGACCCAAGTATCATCTCTCCTGTGAGACACTTGTTCTCCTAGCTAGAATTGTGTACTTCACTGGAGCTACTCTAGGGATTACACTTTTCAGCCTTGAATTATTATTATTATTTATGTCCATTATCTGTTCTTCTACTTGTTTCGAAGTTCCGTGAACACAGATGTCTCATTCCAGGAATTTTTGGAGTGCCATTTCACAGTAAATACTTCATCAGTGTTTGAATGAATCACTTAATTCAGTCCCACCTAGTTCTCTAAATATTTCATTTGTGTATGTTTGGTATTACCCCAGATGATAAGTTTCTTATGGAGACATATGACACCTTTTGTTTGTTTTGCACGCTTCTACTCCCCACCCTTGTCTTAGGGAGTCCTGAGCATGGAATGGTCATGCACTATGGAACTGGTTGTTCATTTGTCATGAGGGACAGCTGGATACTATTCATTGCTTCCCCTTGTAGGGGAACAAAATGCATACAAATGAGAATTATGGATTTAATTCTGGGCAGCATGGCAAGTAGGATCAAGGTGTGGATTAGCATTCATATATCCCCCGGCACTTAGGTCTGGACTAAGAAGCAGACCATAACTGTTTGTCAAAATGGAAATAGATTTTTGAATCAAAGAAATTAGTCAGACGTTCAAAAACAGGAGTGCCCAAAGGCTTGAACTTGAAAATGGCAGAGTTCTTTGCCTTTGCTGAATTATCAGACTCTGAAAGTCTCCCTTCTCCCAGAACTTTCAAAGTTCTGATCAGGACATCTATCAAACAGTAATTTTGTCCTCACTGGTGGGAATTACACTGAGAAAAAGTAGCTCATTAATGAGCACAGTATTATTCTAGTCTAATTTAAGGAGCCACTGCACATTAACATTTCTTCTTGTAGTACTCATCCTACTTGGAATTTGTTATGCCATAGCTGTCTTCCTCCAGTGGACTAAGCGATTATATCCCTGTCACCTAGTACAGGACTGGCTTGTATAGCTGGCATTTAATGAGTGCTCACGATATATCAGGCTTTGAACATGGATTATTCCATTTACTCCCCATAATGATATTATTACCATTTTGCAGGTAAAGTAACGGAATCTCAGAGAATTAAATTAACTTGCATACCATTGCATATCTATAAGAAGTGGAGTTAGGTTTGACCCCAAACCCTGGCATTTAACCTTTATATATTATGCCCCAATACTAAGCATCAAGTGTTTTTTTAAATGAATGAGTACATGGTATATTGATATTTAAATAAATCAATAGACTATTTTAAAATTAATAATTTAAACATAACATATAACATGTTATGTATGTTATATGAATCTATATTATATTAAAAATTAACATTAAGATTAACATCTTTAAAAATGGACTCTCCAATATCTAGATTATTTTGCCCTGACTCACATTTTCCATAACCACTTTCTTCTGGGTTCAGCCATCACTTCCCTCTTTGATTGATCCTTATCTTCCTGGGATGCTTCAAACAAAAAAAAAAAAAAAAAAGAAGTTTCACCTGAAGTAAAGACTTGTTAAGGAAGCCAGGGTCCAAGTTTGCTGAGTCTAGGCCTGACCAGTGGCCAACTTCAGCTCCTCATAGAGGCCCGGGAGGCAGTGGCTTGTCTGCTGCAGGGGAGACTTGGCAGCACCTGCAGCAGAAGTGAACATGCAGATCTTTGGGAAATGCAGCACTGCAGCCTGAGAGCCATCACAGGATTCCCATCTCCCAGGGACCATGCCTTCTGCAACCCTGAACCAGAAGGTGGGATTGGAACACAGGTTAACAACCCCATAAACATGATAGTTGCTGGGGCTGTGTGATGGAGTAATGGTTCATTTTTTTTCCAGCACTCTGACTGAACCACCATGTTGGAGTTGCCTGGAGAAATAGCCGTTTACTTACAAAGTGCTTTTTCCAACCAAGGAAGAAAGAAACAAAGAAAATGAAGAGGAGAAGGTGGTGACTTCAGGCCACCGTTTACCATCCTAGATATGAAAATTGGGATCCGCCTGGGCTAAGACATGTCTGGTGGAGAGCATGCTTAACTCCAGTCTTTGCATATGACACTTGTTAAGCACAGCTGCAACAGAAGAAAGAAGTGTCAATAAGAACAATAGAACTGTACCTCCACTACCATGCCCCCTACTGGCTTCTCCTTGACAGCTTCTGTGTCCCCTGAGCCCTGCTGTGGCTTGTTCTTTGGCTCTGGCCTGGTTCCTCTTGGCCCTTCTCCCCTCTTTACCTCCTTGCATGCCATTTTTATTTATTCCTCCTCCTCCTACACTGATCGACTATTACTTCCTCTGCCCCTGCCAGCCAAGGTCCCTAGCTTGTTCCCAGACAAGCAGTGCTTGAGGATCTAGAATTTTTGTTACCACATCACCTTCCGTAAGCACGGGAGTTAGTCTGGGCTTTTCTGATTATTTGCTTTTGATCACAGGATCAGAGACATAAGGGTAAAGAGGTACTTGTGTTCACCTGTGTTCACAGGTGTCTTGCAGGCTGTAGCCCTGGGTCATTACCAATTGCACATTGCAGCTCTCTGCCTTTAGGGTGGCCCTCAAGTCCTGGGCCCTGTTCTTATATGGGGACTCTCTCCCGCTACCGTGGTGCTGGTTCCTAAACTCCGGAGGGAGATGCTGCCCTTTCTGCTCTTAGATTTTATCTTTTGGCTTCACACTATCCTACACTTTTTGTGTGGTCACCTTCTTCACCTTCTCTGAGTCTTCTCTGCATGAGACAGGTTGGTACTTCTCTGTCCCCAGCCTCAGGCTTTAGGAAACACCATGCTGCCTCCCTTTCTGTTTCTTTCCTGGGTCCCCCTGCGCTCATTGCTGACAGCTTTGTCTAAATGTGAGACTGGCTTGCTGATCTTTCTAGCCCTGCCTCTGTGTTCTGTTCACCCCAGTGTCTCAGGCAAGACGGTGGCTGCTCTGTCGTCCTGCAACCCTGTGGTCTCTCTCTGACTTCGCCACCCAGAATCTGTTCCCATTACCCACTTCAAAAGGGGACTGAGCTTCCTGTTCTAAAACCCTCTGCTCTACCTTCTGAGAGCTTTTTTTCCTTGCAGTAGTGAATACTGATTATTTTTCTCTGATTGGAAACTATAGACCTGCCTCAATCAGTAATGCACGCCTAGTTCTTAGTTTCTGTTTCTGGTTAGGACCCCACTTCTCCACCCTATGTGTGAAATGAGCATGCAAGTGTCAGTTCCTGCCAGTGAGACTTTAAAACACCCCATGTGCAATAGTTGTAAACTTAATGAAAGCTGGAATGTAGGTAAATATTCCCTCAAGTGGAGAGGTGGTATTTTGCTAAAATAACATATGCAATGACAAGCTTCTCAGCCTGCCTACTTTTGAGACATTAGTCATCTTGGGAAAATGCCTGTTTGTCATAGTCCTGTCTCCCAGATGGAAATTTCCTTTCAAGACAGAGCACCGCGGGCTCCAATATTTAACCTATAATTAGTGTACCCTCTGGAGGATTTCTCCTCTTGATGCAGAGCTTTCTTTGTCACTCAGGCTTCTGTGTGACGATGATAGGAACTGCAGAGCTGTATCATGCATCACAGAACAGGGACGTGTTTGCTCAGATCAAAAACTTAAAAAAAAAAAACTTTTAGATATTCTGTACCAATGGAAACACTTAACAATACAAGTAGCAAGCCCACAAGAAAACAACAGAAAGTATGAAAGTGTTAAAAAAGAAATGAGAAGAGACAGAAATCCCAAGTTTTTATGTAGTTTTGTCCCATTATGTGGAATAAGATTGTTCACCCTCATATTTTTCTCACCAAGTTCACCAGTATTTTTAGTTTTTCACTTTTCAGCTGCTCTTTAGCAAGTGTGCTATATTCATCGGTGAATATCCTTCTGTAACTCTTGATAAATAGCTCCCCCTTGGAGGCATTTAATTTTGGAGTTATGAAATGGCAGTTTACAGCAACAGGGCAGCTGCGTCTCAACAGCATTATTGTTTGGGAGCAGAAAGAGCACAGGCACCTCCAGCTCCAGAGCCCAGAGCAGCTGCCCGACCTTGTTTCTTGTCTAGAAATGCCTCCTTTTCACCTGTTTCCAGCAGAAGGCAGACGAAGAGATCCCAGCAATTGGCTGCAATAACCTGTGTTTAATGTGGTGACACTAAGGAATTCTGAAAATTAATCTTCAGTCAAGAAAGCATGATGGAAAGTGGTAGAATTTCAAATTAGGGAATGGATTAATTTCCTTCAGGGCTTGAATTTGCTTCCTTTTTTTCCTGGTAGACTTTTCTATCTTATTCAAACCACTTACCATGGCCTTGTGAATTCAGAGTAAGTCCAGGTAATACATCTCCTGGTAGTTTTAAATTTTTATTTTTTTGTTTTATTTTGTCTCAGCACAGAGATAACCACACCTAAATCCAAATTTTAAAAAAATGATTTTTCTAAAAAAAGAATTACAGTTGATTTTGGGAAAAAAGCAATGCTCCTTGTTCAATTTCTTATTTTCCAGAGTAAAAGACTCTTAGAAAGAACTGAGCTTGGGGAATGTACGTGTACATCCCCAGTTTGAGACACTGTCTTCTGTAGGTGTCTTAAACATGCTCGTGACAGTCAAGGGCTGAGTATCTCTCTCACCTCAGTCAGCTGCGATGAGGACTCTGCCACCCATTCCAAAAGCCTTGTACTGATTTCTCACAACAGAGCTTCTGAAGATATCATTTGTAGGACTGTGATTCCATTGACACGGATGAAGGTCCAAGTAAGTTTGGAAGTATGGACTTAAACAAAACTAAACTGTTTCCTTTAGCCCCGCACTTCTAAGAACATTTAATATGCTCACGTGCATTTTGAAACTCCAGATTTACGTAGTTTAAAGAATCACCAGAGTTCCCATACCTTTTGGACCAGAATACGAATTTCATTTTTCAGTGGAAGTTCTTATGTGTCTAGCATTCCATCCAACTCACCCCACACTGGCCAGCCCCCATTTCCCCTGCAGAGATCAACATTTTATGCATGCTCTGTTAAAACTTTTCAATCCTCAGCTGGGGGAAAGTATTCTGCAGCTATAATTTGCCATTTCTGGTTTACTAAACAATCTTGAAATGAATAAGCATATTATAACCTTCTTAGTTTTCCATGTTTGTTCTTCAAATCAGGTTGGAGGATTGTATCATGCTTTTAAAAAGGACACGGGAGGCTGTCACGAGTTCTTATAGATCTCAGCAGTCTGTTCTATCTTAATCCACTAAATCCTTGCCTGGAAGGAAATGACAAACTGACAAACATAACAGTATGAGTCTGGGACACCAAATTGCAGAGTCTTAAGCAATAAAGAGTGTGTCCTCGTTAAAGTTGGTAAAGGAACGAAAGTTCTTAGGTATTCAAAGGGAGCAGCTTAGGAGGTGAAGGTGAATGTTCTGGTGGCCTCCTTCCTCAAGCTTCTTGCATTGCTGATTCAGTGTGCCAGCCTTGAAATGCCTCGGCTCCACCAATCGAGATCAGTTTAGTTCCAATACTTGCCGCAAACCTAGCTCAATTCTCACCTGTTTCACTAGTCTTCCCTGACTGGAGACCCCCCCAACCTCCCACCCCACACCCATGTTGCATCTGTGCCATTTTTAACAATAGAGTGCAGAGTAGGAAAGATACTCCCTTGGGAGTGAGGGACTTGGCCTCATCCCTATCAGGACTTGACCTTAACTTCCTCACCTTGTAAAAGAAGGGTTAGAATAGAAAATCTCCATCTCTTAGCTCCAAAACCCTATGCTTTGGGGTGATTATTTCTTGTTCTAAATATATAAGCAATCACTGGCTTCTGTTATTTCCTATGTTTCTCTTGTCTTTCCATCTGTCCAATTAGATTGTAGATTTTTGAGGAAAAGGGTCATAATCTTTTATGAATTAATTTAGTTTAGCTAAGTCTGGCTGTATAATAAATGAGATGATTACAGTGACCTGTATCTAGTAATGCATGATTTTAAGCCATATCTGCTCCCAAGGTAAAGCTTTCCTTTATTTGTCAGAAAAATAATAATTTCATTTCAGTCTGGCTCTTTGCTCCCTATGAGAAAAAGGAATGCAGGAGGGTTTTAGAATAGGGCTGTACCCTCAAGGTCTGTCTGCCCTTCCTGAAATCCTCCTGTGCAGTTGTATATGTCACAACTCTGCTTAGCATTCTTCCCGTATACACTCAGTTTCAGTTTCGCTGATCCAGTGGTATGACAGTCGGCCCACCTGGGCCTTAACTGAGAGAACTAACGAATCCTCTTCCAGAGCCTGGTATGCCTGCCATCTTCATTTTTGAGATCTTCAAGAGACAACAGACTCACTTGTTAGTTTCTTCCTTGTCTGATTATCTCACTTCATTATTTAGTCCTCATTTCTTATACTCCCTTTGTGATCTAGACAGAGACCCTCTCCAGAACATCAAGTGATCTTGCAACCTTGTTGGCAACCTTGCTCCCCCACTGGATGCTAAATTTATGAAACAAGATATGGCACCTTTAATTGCATTTCCAGACTCCAGTAGAGACCTAATTTTCATAAGGCTGAAGTATGGATTTCCTGTAGGGTTCTCTCAAACCCTACCTAAGGAGATGTAATATACTGAAGTACCAGAAGGACCTTCTTTTGGGGCCTCACCTAGCACACTGTCACAAGGCACCTGCCCTGAGAAGGAAGGGAGAGGCAGCTTCAGCCCACTTTACCATTCACATGCTATGGGTTTTCTATTAGTTATCACTCCTCTCACCTTCGATCTCAGCCCCACCACCCCCGAGTTTAGTCATTTGCAGTACTGGCACTAGTCAACAGAGAGTTGAGAGTTGCCCTGGTGCTCTTCATCTTTTCTTCCTTTTTCAAGAGTGCTGACTAGCAGTCAGATGAAACTTCAGCAGCAATGCAGGAAGAAAGAAAAAAAAGTGGGGGGGGGGCATATTAGGTGAAGAAATCCATTAAGAATGCTCCTTGTGTGTGAGGAAATGCTAGGGTACAAGAGGTTTGTATATGTGGTAATGAGAGACATGTGACCTGCCCCAGAGTGCTGGGCAGGCTGCGCCGTGAGACCCAGGGGTTCCTGGACGTCCATCTGACTCCCTCTGAGTCACATGTCCATCTATAGTGGGAACTCTCAGGGGATGCAGACTTTCTTCCTTTGAGATGTTTTTGGACACCATTCCTCAAGCCAGGAGAATGGAGCCATTCACTTGTATTACTGGCCGTATAACTACCAAGAGGTTCCTTTCTTCCCCAGGTGCTTAGGGAAACATTAACAATTATTTTCTTCTCATAGTCACATACGAGGACTGTCCAGAAGAAATCCAGCATAAATGCCTCTGTTTTTCACATTCCCTGACTGGATGCTTTCTGGACAGCCCTCGTACACATATACAGACGAATATACAGGGAGTCCAGGGAACATCGCTGGAGTAAAGACATGAACAGTGTATTCTTTAAGCATGTGCACTGTTTTTTTTTTTTTGTGTGTGTGTGTGTGTTTTTATTTGATAGGAAAAATGATAGATTATCCAAAAGGCCCCTGAACCTATTAAAGTCAAATGATTGATTTCTTCCCATGGCAAGGCAGTGGTGGCATTTGCAGCCGTGCAGGAGGCAGAATGGAGGTAACCTAGGTCCTTGTGGCTTTTCTAGCTGAAAGCTCCAGTTCCCATCGATGGAAATCCCCCTGGCATCAGTTCTAAAACTGAGTGACGGGTAGATGTACTGCAGATCTTCTCAGGACTCAAACGTGTGAGGGATGTGAAAGTGGTTTGAGGTGAAAATTCCAAAGGGTAAAATCTTTTGTAAATCTAACAGTTGAGGATTGTTTTAGGAACTCTGCTTAAATATTTTGAAAAGATGCTCAAGGTGAGGCTGAACATTTTACCATTTGTCAGTGTATGTCTTTATTTAGAATATGCTGTATTTTAGATATTGCTGGCATGTCACTGTTGGGAAAACTGGACACGTTTATTTCATGGAGTGGGCCGAATGGCATCCAGTATTTATCCTAAGCCTCCTATGTGAGCTGAAGACTGATCGCTTAAAAGGCGGATGTTGAGATTTCATTCTCCTGTCAAGGGCAGCTACTCAGAATAGAAATGCGATGGTAATTGGAGGCGTATTCATCAGATTCAATTTCAGGAGAAATTTCCTGGTGTCAAAATCATCTTTAATAACATAGAGCATACAGCAAAATGTACTAAATCATTGTTTTCTTTGAAAAGGGCATTGAATCTGAAACAGAAAGTGGTTACACCGGTGCAGTTTTAACCAATTAACTCCAGAGGAGTTTAAATGCAACCCAATTTTTACCATTTTGAATGGACTTTTGTTCCCTGTTTGCATAATTTCATTCCAATTTATCTGAATTATATTTTAGTCAGTTCCTGTTCTGAGGTTTTTCTGCTGCAGAAGACATTAGAAATCAAGGTTCTGAACCTTCTCTGTGAAGGTTTCTTTATGATTAGTTTCTTTCCTTGTAAACCCCTAAATGTATTTTCCCCACCACCAAATAGTGGACATTTCACATTTCATTTAAGTGACAGTATATAATTTTATGTACTTCAAAAATAAGGTATATAGACTAATCAACTTGTCTTTATTATAAATATTTTTTTCCTGTAATGAAAATTCAAACAAAATTTAGCCTGAGCAGTCTATGTTTTTTCAGTATGTGCTTCAAACAAACTAAAGTCGATTTCTGATGTTTTAATTAATTCACCTAGTAGGGAATTAATTCTTTCCTGTGTTCTGGTAGGTATGAATGAAAGAGCTATGTTAGGTTTGTTTTATTGGGTTTTATAAAGAGCTTTTTCTCCTTCCTCCCCTAGTTACAGAGGAGCCAGGTGTCTAAGATTGTACTTTGGATTGTTTGTTGATTTTTGCAAACAGGTGTCTCATTAAGGATTTTGAAAAGCGGCCTTCTGTCACACATCTCCTCGACCACCCATTTATTCAGGGAGCCCGTGGAAAGGTTTTGTTTCTGCAAAAACAGCTGGCCAAGGTCCTCCAAGACCAGAAGCATCTAAATCCTGTTGTTAAAACCAGGTATGGTACTCAGCGTCTTCCTGCTTCCTTTCTCTGGTTATTTATGAAAACAGCATGTCCTGTGTTCCGATTTCCCCAGCATTGTTACTGGTAATTATCACATCCCTGCATTTCTGAGAGTTGCATTTATTAAAGTACTTCATGCCCAGTGTATGAGAACATTAGAGCTTTAGAAGTAGCTGCCCATTTATGCTCAACTATAGCTGAAATCTCACTCTGCCCTTGTGTGACAGTTAAAATCAACATGTGTACCACAGATAATATTTATATTTAATATAAATGTGGATTTTTTAAACCCAGTAAAAGTAACTATGAAAGCATTCATGGCTGAGATTGTGTGAGAAATCTTTGCTTGACTGTTGCAGACTGGGGAACAGAAATGTAGGCTGCAAAGTGATTTTAGAAAGATTACAAGTTAAATGTTGCAGGCTTTTTCTCTAATGTGCTCTGAGACTGTTTTCTTTAGTTAAAAATTTCTTAGAGGCAATTTCATATTTTAAAATGATTTTTCCCTCCAGGTATTTTGTATGCTATCTCAAGCCAACTTGTGATTCTCCCACCCCTCTTCCCATCTTTTTTTACAGGGTAGATTTTTAAAAGTAAATGTTTATATTCAAGGGCAGTTGCTTGAAGCAGTAATTTGTGGTGGTCTCTAAGAAACAGATCTTTTGATTCTGTCCAGAGGGTGGCAGAATTTCTCTTAAAAAAAAAAAAAATTAAATGCAAATATAAGCTGCTTCCCCAGCTCAGCAATTACTTGGTTTTATAAAACTGGCCACGATGCAGATAAGCTCTAATCCATTATTATTATTGAAAGGACATTGGGAAGACTGGAGGTGAGGAAAATAAAACCTCACAAGTCACAAGGTCTGGAAATATTCATGTATTCTGCAGAGAACTGTTTACAAATCAAAAAGCATCAGAACTCTTGGAGCTAGAGGAGTAGTTTCAAGGTGACTCTCTATTTTGCTGATTTTCCCACCACCACCTCACTCTGTTTTGGATAGCTCAAAACAGATTTTTTCCTACTCTTGCCCCCTTTGCACCACCATTTCTGTTTCTACAGCTTGGCTAAGGGGTAAAGAAACGCACAGAAAATTTTGTGACTTCCTGCCTTTTTGAAGCAGTAGAATCTGTGCTTAAGTTCCGGGGAACTAAAATTCCTTTTCTTTCACTGCTTTCGTTCCTGTACACCAGCTACTCCCTCCGCTGCCCACCTGTACACCCCACCCCCACCCCACAGTACAGCACCACCACCAAAAATGAAGATGAAATAAAATAAAATATAAACAAAGTGAGAAAGCAAACTCAGCCTTTAAACGACCTAAGTCGAATCACGTCTTTCCTCCCTCTCTGTTTTGAAATGTGCCACAGAACAATTTCTAAAATTTAGGTTGCAAAGTTATTCTCCCTTTCACTTTTGCCTGACTTTGCCTGGCTAGATGTATGCTCTCATTTAAAGACTTGTCTCCTTAGAAAATCCATCTCCAGGCTCTCTCACCCCCTCTGTCTAACCTCTCTTCATTTTTATTAGCTCCTTTGAGGTTGTCTGCAGCCTCATATGGTGGCAGAGGCTTCTCACGAGATCTTTGTAATCTTGTCTCACTCAAAAGTTTGTGTTTCTTTGAAAAGTCACTTTAAAAAATGAAATCTCATACATAGGTATCAAAACTTTAAACAGCCACTTTCTGAGGAGGTACAAAAATTAATTCTGAAGGAAACACAATGCATGTGGTTGACAACTCGTCACCTATCCTACACAAATACAGTAAACTTTCCATTAACCGGCACCCATGGGGATTGGTAGATACCAGGTAAATATAAGTAGACCTCTGTTAACTGGAACTCGAGCAACAGGCACTCTCAACCAACCGGCAAAAAAAACATGGTTTTTGAGTTCTGGTTAACGGACAGTATACTGTACTTCCTTTTTAGCAACTTGGCAAGGAATTAGCTACATAGGTGTTTTTTAAGTCTATGTGGAAAAGTTCTCGAATATCATTCAATATATTTAAAGTTGTGAGTTTCCAAGTTAACGTGGAAAAACAGAAAAATTGAGGTAACTGATGAGTGAGGCAAATATGTAACTTGTTTTTCTGATGAATTATGGTCACACAGCAGATTGTACAATGTGGTAGTTAAAATCACTGGCTCTCACAGGTTTGAATCCCAGCTCAGCCATTTATGGACAAGTTATTAAATTTTTCTGTTTTGAAGTTTCTTCATCTCTAAAATGGGGGTAATTTAGAGGTTGAGTCAATACATAAAAAAAATACTTATAATAGCATTGATTACAGAGTTTACCCTCAATCAGCATTGATGGTTGTAGTAGAAGTGGTATCCATGGTCTTTTTAATTCAAAATCTTCCATTTCTTTTGGCCTTAATCTGTGTAAATTCATCTCTGTTTGCTTACCAAACAACATCATGAAAATAAATAGTACTAAGGTACTAAATGTGAAAAATATCAATTTCTATCTCTCATTTAAAATCTAATTTATTCATTTATTCATTCAAGAGACATTTATATGTGTATATGTCAGGCCCTCTGCTGAACAGAGGAACTACACAGGCAAGTCAGATACAGTTTCTGATAAAAAGCTAATAGTCCAGTGTGTGAAACAGACAAGAATCAGATTAGAAGAGTCTACTTGAAAAGTACCTGGGTAGAAGGATGATGGGGTACCTCCCAGAGCACCTGGGAAGGGAAGAGCCCTAGAACTGGTGGGAAGACGATTCTTGAACTGTCCTGAAGGTAGTTGGGGAAGGGGTTATTCTTGCTAGAGGGGAAGAATGAGCAGTGAGCAAAGGACAAAGGCACAGAGACTGGAGAGAGCCTGGGGTATGTGGTGAATAATTAGTTGGCATGGCTGGAGCCTGGCATGGGATGAGGTGGGGGTAGGGAAAACAAGTCAGGCAGAGACCAAATCATGATGGGCTAAGGAGCTTGGATTTGTTTCTGAGGCACTCAGAAGCCACTGAAGGGGTTTAAGCAAGGATTTATTCCAGGAAGGTCATTCTGATTGCAGCATGGGGGAAAGAATGGAACTGGATAAAGCTGTACTGGAGCCAGGGAGATGAGTGAGAGCAGACTGTGGCAATTGCAAATAACAGACGATATTAAGATAATGTATTGTCACGATTTAGTGGTGGATTGGATGAGAGCGATTAGGGAAATAAAGAAGTGTCACAGGGTCTACTCAAATTGGGCTGCCTCCCTGCCCTGGTGCAGACTGCAATCAAATAGAAACTGCAAAACACTAAGACACAGAGACCAGTAAAAAGACTTTGCTTCCTCTTCTTATCCTATCAAATGTAATGCCACGTACTTCCAGGTAATACACAAAGCTTCCGGCTTTCTGCCCAAAGTCAGGCTCTTCAGTGGTCCAAACAGTTCTGGGCTCCCCACCTGGAGAGGCTTGGTTGAGACCTAATGCAGAGAAATAAGACCTACAGCTTACAGGGAAAACTGTCTCATGCTCCTGCAAGGGCAGGGAGTGTTCTGTAGACTTTAGTACTTTTCCAGGGGAGAGAGAAGTGGATAGTTTGAAGAAGCTGTAGGGAAGAAGGCAGGTGCTTAGAGGTGAGTAGAACTTGGACAGATAAAGGGGAGGATCTAATATAGAGGGGGATACTGAAAAGAGAGAGGGGGAGAGAGAAAGAGAGGCTAATAGAGGAAGCAGGGATTAAGGTCCTAAAGGGAAGATTGACTTTGGAAAGAACCTCTAGGTTGGGAAAGATACAGAAAAGGTAGATAAAGATATTCAGAAAAGTTGATAGGTGGGAGATGGGAGCAGGAGGCAGAGGAGGTAGTATGAGGAAACTCATTTTGAAGTGCGTCTAGCTTTCCAGAAACTAAAGTGGTCTCAGAGTTGGAGTGGGCTATAGACTGCAGGGAAGTGTTCAGTCTTTGAAATGGTCACTTTAAAGAATAAGATAAAGAATTCATTAAAGATGGAAACAATGATTGCTCAATAGCACAGAAAACCCAGACGCAACTTAACTGGATAGCATTCCATCGGAGTGAAGTTCATCAGTGTGTAAGATATGGCATGTGGACCATTCAGGAGCTTGTTCACTAGAACTTCTCAAAAAATGTGCCATCACCACTGTCACCTTTTCCATCTATCATCATTAGCAATTCTTAGCCACAAGTAGTAGAAATAGAGATATCAGATACTGTGGTCTTCAATCTTAAGACTGGCTTGATCGGACATGATGGGTAGACAAGAGGGCAAAGCAATCAAGGTGAGGAGGAGAGTGTGCTTGGGGTCTTTGGGGTATGGGAGAAAGTGAAGCCACAAGGGGCTTAATGGTCTGGGTGAGGGTCACGGTCAGGGTCAGGCAGTTCAATGAAGACAAAGAGCAGATTCAGTGAGAGGACAGTGAGAAAAGGATTGTAGGACTGAGATCTTGGGAACTTTTGAGAGACAATTGGGAACCAGTTATAGCTGAACTTGTGAACGACTTCAGTGGAATAGGAATAAATGTTTTTAAAAATTGACAACCCTGAGACCAGAATGAAAGTGATTGGTGGGGGATGGGAAAACCCAAGCCATATTATCAGGGGCAGGGGTAGAAAGAAAAGGACAGAGTGGACAGGTGCTGGGGAAGGTGATGTAAGAGGGTGATGTGAATTTGTCAATTGGGAGAGGTTGGTTTGGGAGAACAACTGATGGAAAAAAGCAGAGGGGAGCAGGGAAGATGTCCCCTTGTACTACCCTCTCACAGGGAGTGGACTGAAGGGTCAGGGTAAGAGAGCCTAATGGGAACGTTGTTGATTTCAGTTAGGGTGAGGTAAATGAGTATTCATGAATAAGACTAGGAAGTCATCTGTTGTTCATAGGAGCTGCAATGTGCATGAAAAAGGGCTTCACTGGTGAGGCCCAATCTTACCTCTCCTGGGCGTAAGCATTCTAGCTCTTCTAAATGGTGCAGTTTGATGGAAAGCCCGGCTATGATCCAGGTCCATTGTACATCATGTATATGGATATGGACACCTGTGGAGAAGCAACACTGTGCTAGTGGAGATTTGATACCATTTTCTGATGCTGGCTATAGTGTATATCAGTGAAACCATTAGACTTTGTTTTTTCAGTTATTTATAATTTTGCCATAGTATATATAAGGGCTGTCTGGAAAGTATCCAGCCATGTAGTATGACAATGTTATATTGACAATGCTGGATTTTTTCTGGATGACCTTCATATATTTGATTCAGGTACAGTAGAGTGATTATAAATCCAAGGTTTACTCTCTCCAAGGAGGTTAAATAGCCCTAAAATTTTGTGAACAATGGTTTGGGGCTTCATCTTTAACTTCACCTGTCAGAGATGCTTTTAAGCAATTTGGCCATTTCCTTTATATCAGCTCCCATTTCCTTGACCTTGAAAAGAACTTTTTCTGTAAGCCAGTTTCACAAATCCCTGAATTCATCAATATCATCTGGTATGGCTTGTCACCATTATAGTTCAGAGAAGTAGACATGAAAACATGCTTTTTAAAATCACTCTACAAAAGTTAGTGGGAGAAGAGCAAAACCACTATCTGGAAGAGAGTGGAGGCAGGGAAGGCCCTGGGTAGCTGCACTGTGACCCACCTCCCGCCTCGGACCTCCCATCATGTACTCAACTGCAGGCCTCAGTAAAATTATAAGATTCAGCTGGTCATTCACCTGCAGGTGGCTTGGGACTAGCTGAAATCACAAATGTTAAACTTTTAAATGCCAAGGATCTGCTCTAAGTATTACTTCTTAGGAGAATTAAGTCACTGATGGTTTTTTTGCTCTGTTGAATGGATTTTAATTCTGTTCCTATAATTTGCCTGAGGCTGATTAAAACAACCTCAGCTTTTCTGATTTCTTTTCAACCTGCAGCACTGACCTTTAAAAACAGATTTCTCACTGTTTAATGGCCGAGCCTTTACCAGTAAGCCTTCCTCTTTTATCTGCAAACATGCGCCTGCGCATGCACGTCTCCCTACTCCCCGTCCCCATATTTATAATATGTACACTGATGGGTTACTGAGCTCCTATGTAAATGAATGACTTCTGAATAATTACTTCATCAAGTGCTGAAGATGCTTGACACATAGGGGGTTAAAGATCCTCCTGTCCTCCTAACAGACAAGAAATTAAGTCCACACCCTGTTGTAATTATCTGCCATCTATCTATATCTGTCTGTCATTACCTGAGTAAACATTCATATATAATTTTTCTCCTTGTGTCATCGATTCTTGCTACCTAGAGAAGGTGGGTATGTCAAATACTGTCAAATATGCTGAATGATAGGATGATCATTTATTGGAATTTTGACCAAAACCATGCTTAGATGAAAAAACAGGGAGATACTACAGTGATTTCCACCCAAATAATTGTATTTTTTAATCTATGTATTGTGATATTTGTTTGATAGATATAAACTTAAATTCCAGGTCAAAATAGAGCTCATGTAGTAAAGTTATCTTGGTAGTACTTCCATCTGTATTTGACTCTCAGTAGAATGGTGTCACACTTAGATGGTCTGCCATTGTTTTTGAATTCTAGGTCCCTGATTATATAATTATAGTCCCATAAAAGTTTCGCTTTCATCAACTTTTTATCAAAGGATATACTGAAATGGAAATAATGATTTGAAAGAAATACTCAACATCACTGACTTTGTTGCACCAATAGTCTATCCCCAATTTTAAGTAACATTTTTCTTAATATATGGAATCACCACATTGAATGTGGTGATAAGGGAGTGGTTCCTCTAATCTATCCCTGAGCTCTGTCACTGGCCCTCAAGCCTCTAAGACAAATCTTTGTCTTAGAGGCTTGAGGACCACGACTTTCAAGCCTGGACCTTCTTCCTTATTCCTTCCCTTCTGTACCTTTTTCTCCCTCAGCCCCCAGCAGATTTTACTTCCTTTTGTGTCTGGAATCTGTTTAGTCATTCTTCACTCCTTCCAGAGCCACTCTTGAATGGAGAAGAGGGCTCTGATTCTGTGTGTGGAGGAATGGAGGTGGTGGTAGCCTGCACAAGAGTCCTGACAGAGGGTGACTATAATAGACCCTCAGACATTTCTCATTACAGAACTTAACTTTTCACTAGCATATCCCCTCTACTTAGGATAAAAGATTTTGGTTCCTTCCCATCCTTCAGTTATGATTTAGAGGGCCTCCTCTAGTGCTTTTTTCATCATAGTTGGAGGTAAAGAGAAGAATGTATCCTGGCACACCTACAGGAAGGTCCTGCAGCCCTGTTTTGACCTACCTACATGGAAGTCACTGCTTCCACAGGCATAGCTGACAGACAGGAGGTGGCTAAGGGATTAACAAATCACTTTTGGGTAAAATAATGTTAAACAGAAAAACTTTAATGGCCAAAAGCTTTTCTAAAAGAAAAGGGTTTATTGCTAGCCAGAAAAAGGACCAGGTCCTGGGGCACCCAGTGTAAACCACCAGCAGCAGGGCTCGATGGAAAAGACACTGCATCCACCATCAGGGAGTTGACAGGCTCTTTTATACATGACTTTGGGGAAGAGAGATGTAAGTTGTTTTTTTAAAAAAAATTGTACTGGCTATAGAAGAAGCGGGTGGGAGAAGGGGAAGCAAGGCTAGTTCTGGGATAGCTGTACAGTCTGTAAGGAAGAAGTGTTTGCTTTTTAGGGTTGGTTGTGGGCAGCAGTCCAGAAAGTTCATGCACGATAAGCAAGATGCAGTGGTGCCTGGTGCATTCTGTCTAGATAGCTGTGGAAATAGCCACCTGGAGGCTTAATTCAACGTTTCAGCATACATTCGGTCTTTGTTGGTCAGGGCCTGTGGTTGTTAACTTATTAACATCTCTTGTCTCTACCTTCTACCCTCCACCCTGCTGTAATTTAATGCAGGACACCTCAGGGTTTTCTCCTCGTCATTTATATTTTTCAGTATCGTGCATAGGGCCAACAGCTCAAACAAAGAAGTCTACAGGCCCAGTGATGAGACATTTAAGGAGCACTCACGCAAAAAATAGTTATAATCATAATGCAGGTATAGAGATTAGTGAAGGCAGCCACACTTCAGGAATGTATTCCATGAGAACAATTACCCCAGTGTCCAAACCAGTGTGGTCACTTCTACAGTTCCTTTCTCACTCAGGTTCTGGGCTTACGACATTTCAAAATGTCCACCCATTCTCTGCCTCACATGAGCCCCCAGCCTCTGGTTCTGTGTCACCCACTCTTCAGATCTAGTCATTATTCTCCATCGTTTCCTTGGACTTGTGTTTGAGACTTACCCTCATTCCTACTTTATTTGAGCCAGGGACTCAGACACCAATTCCCCTTTTCCTGATCCCTGAAACTTTAGGTTAACCCCTACACACCACTATCCCCCACCACCACCTAAGCACAAATTCCAGGAACCAGTCCAACCCACAGCTTTTGAATTTCTTCCTCTCTAAGCTTTAACCTCTAAAACTCCCATTTGCCTGGGAAGCCAGGCTTGGCAGACAACATGCTTAGAGCCTCATAAAAACAAATAGGAAATCTAGCCAAAAGCAACACAGACTTTGCTGGAATTTGAAAATGTCTTTTGAGTCATTAAAACTATAATTAAAACCTTGTTGTATACTTTTGATTTAATAGAATGTCTTTTGCTATTTATTTATTTGTTTAACCTATCTCTTCATTCCTCTAAGCTATGGAATATTCAATCCAAGTACCTTTTAAGTGGAAATCTGTAATTTTCACATTAAACAGGAAATTCTTCAGTGAAAATTGATAATAGATGCTCTTTTCAAGTGAGGCACTAGGTGGAGCATGTAAATAGAAAGGAAATTTAAGTTGGTTGCTAGTGAAAATGAATCATTAGACTCAAGAAAATTAAAAATTTTAAACTAAATTTATGTTGATTAATTTAAACTAAAATATACAGATAAAGAACAATATAACACTTTTATAAGTATATAAATAAAGACATAAAAATTGGAATAAATAATTTTTTTCTCCTCAATAGACCCTTCAAATCCCACAGTCAAAAACAGGAAAATGAAATAGGCAGCAGTTTCAGAAAAATATTATTTGGGGAAGGCAGAGATAGGGCTAGCAGATAATATTTTTCATTGGTTGAGAAAATGAAGTCTTTATCAGAGTGGAAATATCTAGCATATACTTGAACTTCTAAGTCACCAGCTTCAATTTCGGGAGCAAATAATTTTAAGGAATTTGATTGCCTGTACACATGGGAAGAGGTCATACATTACTAATAGCAGCAGGTAAGACCTTTGAAAAATTGTTTGCTGTTTATAAGATATTATTGAAGAAGATTTTGATGAGAACCAAGCTCAGATTTGCAGGCAGCATCTGCATGGTTCCCGGAGGCTAAATCTGTGAGAGAGGCAGATTGGCAGACAGGCAGTCTGTAGCTGGGTTCAGAAGAGAACCATTTCGATTGCTTTGTGTATGTTGATACTGCAAGTCACAACTTCCTACTAGAGTTTATTCATTTGTGATCATGCAAATGGGCTGTGATCAGTGCTTCCGTTTTTAGTTGGCTGTAAAAATGTCATCCAGTGTGAAGCTTCACATCCCTGCTGCAGTCCAGGCTGCCTGTAAAGTCAGAAGTTACTGGAGTAAAAAAACAAAAAATTCCTTGGGAAACTTGCCACTGATTCAGTGGCATGCTGAATTCTGAATTTGAATTCTGATTTCCCCAATCTGCCTGTTACCATTTACTTCTCAGATTCCTGTGCATTCTGTCCCAGGTACTATATGTAGTGAGCACACAGAGAAGAGAGTGCTTACTCCATCTTGATTGGAACCAGAGCTGTAGAAGATTTTTTTTAATTCCCCATTTTCTTTGTCAAAAGACATGTAAAATAAACTCTATATTGACTTATTTCATATAGTTACAATATACAAATTTGGGAAACATAAGCTAGCTGAATTTAATATGAAGAGAATGTAATAATTTGTTAAAAATGGGTTGTGTCATTTTGTTTTATGATGAACTTCAAGGGGAAAAATTCTTAGGTCTTATGTGAAGAGGATTTAGCCAGAAATATGTACCCTCCTGCTGTTTTATTCAGCAAAGTGGTTAGGTAGAAGCAGGCAGTAGTTCTGAGCTTTAGTAAAAATCTGTATTTCAAACCAATATGATTTGTCTTTGGCATCACTAATAATACAGATGAATAGACCATTGCTTACTAATGAAAAATGCTTATGTTATTAGTGTGATTTTATTAAATAAAATTAAGCTTCATTTATTTTGGACCTTTGTATGAATTAGCAGCAAAACTGATTCTAGCACTGAAGATGACCATTACCATGTTTCAAATACTCCTTCTTCAAATCTATCTGTGGCAAGTGTTAAGAAATAACATTTAATGTCAGAAAAGTCATTAAGAAAAGTCAGTATTTTCATTGCTCATTTCCATTGTGTTATAAACTCAACACTCAATATGCAGAACTGTTGAGTTTGATTCCTCCTTTTTACTGACTTCTGTAAAAATGTGGGTAGCAAGGGATAGAGTGTACATCAGGATGCTATGACCCCTCCCTGATACTTACAGCAAAATGTTTAGCAATGCCAGCTTCGGGGAACTGGCAAGATAGAATTGTGTCATTTAAAGCTATGATGAAGGTAGACCAAGAAGGGGATAGGGAAGAACCATGCAATCATACTTCTCTGCTGATGAATTTATCACACCCAGGAGGATGTTTCACATGTGATTTTGTTTAGTTAATGTTATTCTGAATAATGTATAGAGTTTTGCAAATGGTTGATTCTTAATTTTGATGAGAACATAAGAGTACTTGGTACATTTTTTCAGCCTTTTTGCATTTTTATATTTATGACTATACTTGCTTTCACAGCCACCTGTGAGAAAGACCAGTCATGAGTGATTCTATTTATAGATGAAGAAAACTGGCATGCTGACTGTTAAGGGATTTGTTGAGTGGCCCATATCACATTACTCACAACCCTGAAACTAGGACCCAGAGCTCTTAACTTCTAGGCCAGTGCTTTCCCTACACCGCAATGAATAGTGATACATTTATGAAGGGAATTGTGGGAAGGCCTGCTTTGACCTTGACTTAAATTTATACTTTAAATAATTATATTTCAGTATGCCAGAGGAGACTGATAATGATTGCCAACCAAGTTTTTTAAATGCCTGGTGAACAATATGTCCCAACAGAAGATCTCACATGTCTACACAGGGTGATGCACATAAAGATACTGCTTTGTTTCTCATAGCAAAAAATTGGAATCAGCTTAAATATTGATCAACATGGGCCTGGGTAAATAAATTGGCACATATTTATCTTATGTAATATTACCTAATGATTAAAGTGAGTGACTGAATACTTGAAACACTGATACACACACACACACACACACACATAGAGAGAGAGGTCATAATGTTGAATGGAATAAAATTTCTGGAAAAATTTTCAGAATGAACCTACTATAGGATATAATTTTTATAATTAAACATACAGAATCTATATATCATTCATGGATCCATATATGTGTATGATTCCTATTTCAAAATAGACTGGGAAGATACCCACCAAATAGTGGTTACTCAGGAAAGGGGAGTGAGATGGAACATGGGTAATAAAGCAATTTCAAATAAACAAATAAGATAAAATGTAAGCATTTATCAATTTATTGGTATTTGCTATATTTCTCTGAAGTTTTCTGTAGTTTTAAAAATTTCTCAGAAAGCTGGGGGTGGTTCTGGTGGATAGCATGATGGGGGGACCTCAAGGGCTGGATCCCAGTGAAAACTATATGCCTGACACTGAACAGAAAAAAATGTGAGGAAGAGATTGGCATTTAAGAAAAGTAGATATAAGTATTAAGAAAAGTAGATACAAGTATTAGATGCACCCATTTGGTAATGCTTCCTACTGTGGTAGAATAAAAAAGGCTTGAGCTCTGGGGCTCACCTTACCCCTGGCGGCCCCTTAATGATGGGAGAGAGCTTAGGGACCTGGACTGGACTTGTTCCTCCTGTCCCCTTCTCTGAAGTCTCTGAACATGTCATGTGATAAGACTGAATAAGTCATTCTCATTGCCTACTTTCTGCTGCATTATTTACTGTCTTAGTGCTAATATTCTCTTGATAAACTTCTAGACGTGAAAGGATGCATACCACAAGACCCTATCATGTGGACGATGCTGAAAAATACTGCCTTGAGGATGATTTGGTCAATCTAGAGGTTCTGGACGAGGTACTAAATATTGAGTAGCCAATTCTCACTGATGACATTTGTTTCACGTGAATGGTCTGAACTTCTCTGTTGTAGATGATAGTTTCCTAAATCACTTGAAAATTTGTTTGTATAGCCTTGGTGAAGCTCTGGCAGTATTTGGTTGCTGTCACACTGTATTGTGTTCTTTTAGATTCCCCAGTATGTCCTAAATGATGAAGAGGATTTAGGTTTTTCCAATAAAGCCCTTTATATTGTATACTTAAATGCATGTATTGAGTGAAAATGATTTTCTGTTTAAAGAAAAGTGCAACTTAACACTTAAATTAAGATAGTTGTTTGTTCTTCATAAGGAGGAGCTTCATAGGGAAATGGTGAAGTTAATATAGCTTGAACTCTAAACTTGAAAACTGTGATAATCCCCTTTTAAAATATGCATGTTTAATAGAGCTATTAATTGCACTGTATCTGCTTCTCCTGATTCTAACTCTGGTGGCCTTTAACTGAAATGCTTGAATCACTAAAGTATATAAAAGTGTCCAATTCTATATTCCTACCACATAAATTTTAAGTGCAGTGATTTAAGAGATTTAAGTTATTATTTTGTCTCTATTTTATCAATAGGAATGACCTACTAAATCAGATTCTAATAGAATATTTTCATTGGTTGAGATAAGTTTTTCATAATAGCAAATAAAACATGTGGCAGATATTCAGTGTCCCAAGTGGGGTCTAATTCTTTCAGTGTACGAGTATTGCTATTTTTTTTTCTTCTTTCAAGGCATTTAGAATTATTAGGGTCATTATATGATTTAAATTGACTTCCACGTTTTAGAGGAAACTATTCTTGTAAGAATAAGTGGGGTTTTTTTTTTTTTTAGAATCTCTCCCTCAGTTGGAAATAATGTTTACTCTGAATGTCATTTATCCTATTCTTAGGAAACAATTATCCGCCAGTTGCAGAAGCGTTATATGGACTTGCTGATTTATACATATGTTGGAGACATCTTGATTGCCTTAAACCCCTTCCAAAATCTAAGCATATATTCTCCACAGGTAAGGGATGCTTTAAGAACATGTTGCTTCTTAATAGGAAATTTAAAAACCATAAGGAAAAATGAAAAGAAGGAGAAAATGAGAATAAAATTATGCTACCCGAGGGGTATATACCCCAAATGGCAGATAATAATGCAACACAGATGGAATTTTTACATTTTGGGGAATGATTTTTTAAAGCAAAATGTAACAAAGACAGCTAACGTTAATTTAGCACTTACTGCATGCCAGCCGCTGGGCTACCTCATTTACTTCTCACAACCCTGTAAGACAATTGCTACTATTAAGCCTATTTGGCACATAAGAAGACTTAATATAGTGAAGTTCACTCCCTTGCATGAGTGCATGAAGCCAGGAAGTGAAGAACTGGGATTTGAACTCAGTATAGAATCCAGAGCCTGCGTTCTACAGCCTTCCTGATGCTACAGTGCCCTTAATAAGTGACAAAGCCTTGGTTTCATGGGCAACGGGTACTGGAGCAGTAGGAGACCCAGTGGAACATTTAGAAGGGTCCTTTAAATTAATTATTTTTTTTCTTCAGTTTTCCAGACTTTATCATGGGGTAAAACGTGCCTCAAATCCCCCCCACATATTTGCAGCAGCAGATGCTGCTTACCAGTGCATGGTTACTTTTAGTAAAGACCAGGTAAGAACTCACCTTCCTTTTCTGTTGAGTCACACAGGAGGATGTGTTCTGTCTTCCTCTGCAGCTCTTAAGTCATCCTGAAAACTTCCCATTTTGGTTGCTGGTGCTAACTCAAGGAAATAGGAAATGAAATAGTAACTCACTGGAGCAGGTAGAGTGATAAAGCCAGAGTAGCTGGAGAACATGACTACCCTTTTAAGGAAAGGTGAAACTTTCTTAAAAGTTTCAGGAGTGCTCATTTTCCCTGATAAAATGTAATAAGGATATCTTTAAATATGGATATGAGGAATAGAGCTAGCACAAACCTGGCAATGATTGTAATAAAAACAGTATGTAGAATGATAAATAAAATTCCTTCCTATTAAGGTCTCAACGTTTTCACGGCCCAGTCCTTTTTATATGAAATACTGCTCATAGGTTGACACTGGTCATGTACCACACTGATTAGCTGCTGAGAAATTGTGATAGAGTGGGTAAAGACAGAACAGATCTTACACCCAGTGCTATTTCAATACCAAGCTAACTCATATGTTTTAATTTTCTGGACCTCCAGTTCACAGCAGTGTTGTATCCAAACTTTGACCCTTTCTTTACTTTCAATATGTATCAGTATGTATGTTTCCTTTTGTGTCTTCATTCTGTTTAAGATGGAAGTAGTCTAACTTGGTGAGGAAATTTTATGAGGGAATTATTATGTGTGTATTTCCTGAGTTATGTGTATACTGTTAGGTGAATAAGTTCCTGCTTTGAGTTTGTTGAGGAATGGGTGAAATTACTCATACAACAGTGCAAGTTACAAAATGAAGTACATGGATTCACTATAGATTAGTAACTTGGCTTCTCCAAATTTTTATTTTTCCTGGAGACTTGTGAAGTGTCCAGAAATTTCATAGAGAACAAATAAATGCAGAGAGATACATGTGTTTCTCAAGTTAAGAAGTTGCCCTACCATGTTGTCTTTTTTCTGACACCATGTCGGCACCTATTCTGTCTTTTCCAACACCAGCCAATTTTCCACCACCAACTGGATGTGCAGCAATTCAATCCCACTTAATTCTGACACTACCGGGAGTTAACACAGACCTCAGGTTCAGGGCTCAGTCCCACAAAACTGTCCCCACTTCAGATGACAGCTGCAAATAGGGTGCCCAGGTTACCTACATTTCTGCCTGGCTGACTACAAATGCAGGGATTCCCACAACTCCCTTCAGGTTTGATAATTTACTAGAAAATCTCACAGAACTCAGAAAAACACTTCACTTATGTTTAGTGATTTATTATAAAGGATATAATTCAGGGACAACCAGATGCAGAGGGCAAGATATAGGGAGGAGGGATGGTGCAAAGCTTCTGTGCTTCTCTGAGAATGGCCCTCTCTCAGCACCTCAATGTGTTCACACCGGAAGCTCTCTGAATCTTATTGTGCAAGAGTTTCTATGACTCAATTAATCTCTATTCCCTCCTTCCTCCTCAGAAGTTGGGATGATGGGGCTGAAAATTCCCACCCTCTAATCATGTGTCTGGTCTTTCTGCTGACCAGCCCCCATCCTGAAACTACCTTGAACCACTTAGTTAGCACTTAGGTTTGGTTGAAAGGAATTTGTTTGAGAATAGCAAAAGATGTTTCTATCACTCCAATCATTCAGGAAATTCTGAGGGTTTTAGGAGCTATGTGCCAGGAGTCAAAAACAAAATAGTGTTTGTTTTTATTATACTGTAACCACTAATTTCCTTTATATATAAAGAGTTTCTAGGAACAAATGGTAAAAAAAAAAGACCAACAATAAAAAAAAAATTAGGCAAAGGGTATGGACAGGTCACAAAAAAAAGAAAATATGATCTTGAACATATAAAAAGATGCCTAACCTCTCTCATAATTAAAAAGAATGCAAATTAAAATGACATTGAGATATCATTTTTTTTGCCTATCAGATTGGCAAAAATCCAACATACTCTGGTGAAGCTGTAGGAGCACAGACACTTCATATATTGCTGCAGTCCCTAGGAAAGCTATTTGGTACTATCAAAGATACAAACATATTTACCTTTTGATACAAAACCCCATTTCTAGGAATTTATTCAACCTGCACATAAATACAATGACCTCTTTATGGAGTTATTCATTGTAATATTGTTTTTAGTAACAAAAGGAAAAAACCTCAAGTATCCATCCATATGGGACAGGTTATAACACATCCATGCAGTGGAGCTACGGGCAGCTATGAAAAGGTTGAAGAAGCTCTTGATGTACGAAAAGGAAGGACTCCTCAGATACATTACTGAGTTAAAAAATTAAAGTGTACTGTGGTGGATGTTACATGCAAACCATAGCTGAACACACAGGATGCTTAGTGTGCTATGAGTTCTTCACCGACTCCTTGTTTTCTGTGCCAGTGCATTGTCATCAGCGGAGAGAGTGGCTCAGGGAAGACGGAAAGCACCCACCTGGTTGTGCAGCACTTGACTTTCTTGGGAAAGGTATTGGCTCCTGCTTTATGTATTGTGGCTAGAGGTTGCTGCAGAGTCCCTGCATGTTTTACAAATGATGGGCGTTGTTTTAGGGGTTCCATAAAAACATTTCATCTTTATTATGCTTGCCTCCTGATAGCTGGGCCTCTTAAGATGTCAGCATGCCAGCTTTCTTTCATGTAGTGAGGAAAATAATGCCAGCATGAATTTGCTAGATGATTGGTAATTAATTTTTTCTGGTCTTAATATAATAGAAACATTTAGCCATTAAGTAATAAAAATGGTTCAACATTTGAAATAGGATCAAGGGAAGCCACTAAGGTGATTAAAGAATTGGAGCAAAAGTTGAGAGAAAGGAAAACTTCCAGCTTGGTGAAATGGATATTGAAGGGTAGATTTTTAAAAGGGTCTACCAGTTACTCATACTCAGAATTAATGTATTAGGAGAGAAATTAATGTATTAAGAAAGAATTTAAGGAATATTTTTTATAGATGAGATTTATAATAGATGACTGAGAAAAGTTATGGGATCTCTCTATTTAAATTTTTTTTAAAAGGCTTTAGGCATTTTGTCTGTCAAGGATTTTAAGTGAAGTGTGGGTGGACATAAAAACTGATGACCTAATCTAGCATCATCTGCTGCCTATGCACTAGGGAGTTGCTCATCTGAGAAAACAGTGCTGGTGGTTAACACTAATTTCCCCAAATGGAGTTCTTCCCAAAAGGATAATGTGAATTCTGTGGGCAGGGAGGGGTGCCTGGCAAATTTGCTAGATTAATGTTTCTGGAGGCTCCTTGTAACTAACTGCTCTGTGTTCGGTGCAGGCCAATAATCAGACCTTGAGAGAGAAAATTCTGCAAGTCAACTCTCTGGTGGAAGCCTTTGGAAATGCATGCACTGCCATCAATGACAATTCCAGCCGTTTTGGAAAATATCTGGAAATGATGTTTACACCGACCGGAGCTGTGATGGGGGCAAGAATCTCTGAGTATCTCCTTGAAAAGTCCAGAGTTATAAAACAGGCAGTGTAGGTACACTGTTTCTTCACTCTGGTTGTGCACTGCAATATAGACCAGCAGGCTTCGGAAATTTTAATTGCTCTATTTTCGCTCTTGTTTTTAACATCCTCCTAGCTGAGGTGGTTCCCCCCACTCCCTACCCTCCAGTTCCCCAGGAACAAAGAATTATTTAAGTGAAGGATAAATTGTGATTTCTAACCTAAAAGATTAGGTGAGAACAAAGACCTGAAGTGGGAATACTTTGGGATTAGGTACTCCCGTTTTTCCTGAGTTGATTATACCAGGTAGAATTTAACAACATTGCAGATACTTTAAAACAAAATTATTAGGTCCCCTAGAATTGAACCTGTCCATAAAGAAAAGCACTGAGAATATTCTACCAGTTAATTTTTTTCCTAGACTGAGAGAGAAAAAAAAATTTTTTTTGTTTTAAGAAGAGCAGTATAGCAATAATGATCAATAGCATGGACTGCTCTGGGTTCAAGTGTTAGCTATGACATTTATTGTGTGACCTTGGGTTTGTCACTTAACTTCTCTGTGCCTCATCTGTGAAATGGGGATGTTGCTAGAGCCTACTTCATGAGTTTACTGTGAAGATTAATGAGTTGCTTTACATAAAATTCCTTTCAGAAGTGCCTAGTGTGGTACCTATTATCAGAGTTAGCCACTCTTCCTATTATTATTACTATTGCAGGACACCAGACTTCCTCAGGAGCATGGCTCTATTCATGTATTATTCAGTAATTATTCAATTCTTACTGTATGCCAGTGCTGTGTTCCCTTCTGAGGTTGCAAGAGTAAGCTGGCCAACCACGTGGGGAAAGAGGAGGGAGAGTGGCGCAAAGATGAGACTGAGGGCGGATCATGCAGGGCTCTGGAACCAGGTTGGGGAACCTTATTCTAAGGGCTGTTATTCTTCTGAACTTCATTCTAAAGGCAATAGGCAGTCATTTCATGTTTTCAAGAAGGGAAGTCACAAAACCCACCTTGCATTTGGAAATGATTGTTCCACATTAGCGGAGTAATTGGGTTGGAAAAGAGGTATTGTGTTGAGACTGTTAGGGGTGCTGTTGCCAAATCCACGTGAGAGATTTTTGACCAAGACTGAGGTGATAGCCGTAGAAGTAGAGACGGAGAGGAGTTGACGAGTCTGAGAGATACTGTGCAAGGAGAGTCCACAGGACTTGTGCTGGGTTAAGAACCCAAGCGTCGTCTTCTATTATACACTTGCAGTTTTCTCATAAGATAGGGACTGACATTAAGAAAACTAAACAAATGAACAAAAGGATAGAGTGAGAATCATTTTAGCTTCCCCGTGGCTTCTTGATTAATTTTTTATGAAGTCCCTCCCTTCTTTCTTCACAAATTAGGGTAATTTTAAAGTTTAGGAAGCTACCTCTGACAGAATAGAAACTGCAGTTTGCTGTTCAAATGTGAAGTGGTCTTTTACAAAGGCAATTGAGGAACGTTCTAATCGCAGCTTTGTCACTTATTGTGTATGATGTTAATTAATATAAATATCCTTTTATTATACCTTATTTCTCTTGCATGCAAAAAGGGCATACTAAAGCTGACCTCACAAGGCTGTTATGAGAATTAAATGAGATAATATGTGATATACAAAATACATCTGAAACATCATAAATATCTAATAAACCATAATTTATTACCATTTACTCAATATGATAGCACTGATAGATTGAAGACATTGGTTGAGGAGAAGATGGGTACTTTGCAAGTCATGTTCACCTGACCTTTCAGGTTCTGTCCTCTTCTAGGCACATAGTAGGGTTCCCGTTCTTGGTACCCTGTGGCTGGATGTGGTCATGTGACCAGTTCTGGCAAGTGAGCATTTAATGGAAAGATCCTCCAGAGCTCTGGCAAAGTGCAAGATGGTGGCTGCTCCATGCGTGACTTGATGAGCACAGCCCCCTCCCCTGCCCCTCCCTCCCACAGGCTCTCAGAGGAGGTACTCTGAGTAAGAAGTCTTTGTTGAGTTAGGCCCTAAGACCTTCAGATGTTTGTTACTGCAGCAAAACCAAGCCAATCCTGATAGATACACAGATAAAAATCAAGTTGAAATTATGCTAAGAATAAATGTCAGCAAGCAAAGCTTGGAATGGAAAATTAGAGGTATCTGCCCCCCCCACCCCCCCAAAAAAAAACAAAACAAACAACAATAACAACAAGACTGTAAGAAGATAAGACCAAGGTGGATGAGCCAAAGCCTGCACATTTATCTGGTATGAATGTCACTTAAAGAACAAGTGACATTCATACCAGGCATACCGGTTCATAAAGCCCTGTAAGGGTCTTCCTACCTCAGTGAATGGTGCCACCACCAGCAGATTATCACGGTAGAACCTGATAGGCAGACTCCAGGTCCCTTTTCCTCCCCACCCTTCATTTATTCTATGAAGATATTCTTTTAGTTGTTCCTCCAAAATATATCTTTAGGCTTGTTCTTGTTCTCTATCATCACTGCCATTACTCTGTCCAAGCCATTCATTCTTGTATCTAGATCTCCTAATTAGTCTCTCTGCATCCGTCTTGCTTCCTGTAATCTAGTCTTTATCCTGCAGCTAGAGTGTACTTTTCTCAACACACATCTACTCACGTCAACACACTTTACAGAGCACCCTGGCTCCAGTTTAAAACACTTCAAAGACACTTAATCAGCAGTTCATATTATGGCCTCACACGTACCCCTCTGGGCTGGCCCTGCCTACCTGCCCACCCCCTTCTCACCAGCATTCTTTTAACCCTACATGGGTATCACATTCAGAGCCTTTGTGTTTCTGCTGCTCCCTGTCTTTGGAATGCTTTCTGCCTTTTCTCTGCAGCTTCTTCCAGGCCCCTACTCATGCTTCAAAGTTTGACTTAAATGTTATTTCCTTAGAGAGTCCTTCCGCTGACTTGACCCAAGTAACCCTTATCCCCCAACATTATTCTTTATCTCAGTCCCTTGCTTGTTTCTTTCAAAGTTCTTGTCACAAGAATCCTTGATAATTCATCTAACTCCATCACTAGAAGGGACGATCCAGGAGGCAGGAATCCTCTGGGTCCTGTATCCCTGCCATGATAGCGATAGCGACTCAATACATTTGCGAGTGAACAAATGACTGTGAAATGGCAATTGGAGGTATTTAAAATACAGGGCAGAAATAAGAATGTACTCGAAGAGCTCTGACAGGATAAACAACTACAGGAAGACTAGGATATGCAGGAGAAGCTGAAGGAAAGAGTGGGGCTTACATCACAAGGAGGGACAAGGAGCAGAAGGAAGAAAATATTTCCTTCCACAGAGCTAAGTTGGCCAAGAAGAGAATTTGCCAAAATTCTGGGGCATCAACAGAAGCGACTGTCCTCCTCTAGAGAAAAGAAAGGGATCTAGAGCAGGACTCTTCACACTATCTTTGCTGATAGACTGGTTTCTTCAAAACATTAATTCACAATCCATTGTGAAATAATACCTTTGTAAAACACAATTGAAATGAGTGATCAGAGAAATGATGGTACTTTTAGATGTCTTGGCAATGTCACTTGCAATAAAATGTGTAGACATGTACTTTCCAGTTCCTTATCTTGTTATAAGCTGGCAGCAGTCTGTAGTCCATGCTTAGAGGTAGCACCTATCAGAGAGGACCCTGACCAGAGTGGCCTAAAAGAGGGTGGACAGCAGGAGACAATGGGTACTGATGCATGCCGTTTTGAAAGAATACATGTTTGAAAGAGTGGAGACCTCAGTTCAAAACCAATTCCACTCCCTCACTTTGCTGTTCAACTAGTGAGGCACTTCCTGTCTGGGGCTCCAGTAAAGTAGGGAGTTTTGCTTATCTCTCTAAGCTGTATATCACTGTCTCTGAAGCAACATGGACTACAAACAGAAAGCATGTGGCATAGATGCATGGTCACTTAGGCTGGAATAGAAAGCTCTCTAAACATGGGTAACCTGAGCTGTTGTTACCTATAAAAGTTTCATTTTCAGAAACCTCCTTTTGTGTACAGTAAACAAAAGTGTGTTTAATAATGTGAAATTGTGACAGTTACTATACTAATCCTATCACTATTACTATCTGTAATTGGGATGTAGCATATTTAATTCCCTGAAAATTCAAATTTGCTACAGAATGATATATTGCACAGAAAGGAGATGGTATAAATTACTTGGCATGTGGAAGCCAGATATGTTTTTAATAACATCCCTAATCTCCCATTTTATTCCAGGGGAGAGAAAAATTTTCACATATTTTACTATATTTATGCTGGTCTTTATCACCAAAAGAAACTTTCTGAGTTCAGACTGCCTGAGGAAAAACCTCCTAGGTAAGTGTTGGGGATTTTACTTGTTAATTTTTAATAAATATATAACTAGCAGTTGAGAAAACTTGCAAATTAATGGAACTATTTTCTTAACTAGACACTCACAGTCTCTTTAGCTGAAATACCCACAATGAGATGGCAGGGACTACACGCCACTATTTGTATTTTCTAGAAAGTTCAAAACTCAACTGCAGCTATTGTATTCAGCCATGGGCACCATGATTCCACTGTAGTGTTAGACTGTAAGGGAATGCCCTTGCAGTGAAGGAGCCTGGTGATGCCCTGGTATTTGAGGTGCCATTTGCCATGTCAATGCTGATTCTGTTGGTCATACTCCATTTAGGTACATAGCTGATGAAACTGGAAGGGTGATGCATGACATAACTTCCAAGGAGTCTTACAGAAGACAGTTTGAAGCAATTCAGCATTGTTTCAGGATTATAGGGTTCAATGACAAGGTAAGTGATTGTTAGGAGAGAAAAAAAAACCTCAACTGTTAATACTCTTGGATCAATCTGAGTAAAGACATGAATGTTCTAACTTGGGGCAGGATACTTGCCTTTCAGATGTCACATTCGTCATGTTATAAGGTCTCAAAGTTTGACCTGAGGACTGGAAACATTATCATCACCTGGGAGCTTATTAGCAATTCAGACTCTTAGGTCCAGCCAAGAACAGCTGAATCAGAATCTGCATTTTAACAAGATGTGCAGATGAACTTTAAAGTGGAAGTACTGTCTGTTGTAAGTGCCATGGGTCCATGAATTGTCATTGTCACTAATTCACAATAGCTGTGATAACAAACACCAAACTAATACCACTCTTTTTGAGTTGGGATTGTTCCAACCATTAACGTGAATTATGTAATAGGAGTACAGGAATACATAGTTTATACCCAAGCCACAGAAATATATTTATACGAGTAGTTCCTTGAGCACTAAGACAAATTATTTTAAACCTTTTCCACTTTCTTACAGTCACTTCTTTGGCCATGGTACACAGTGGCACATTATTAACTATAGCTCAAAGTTTAGTACTACTCTTATCATACTAGAGATATGCTGTCTCTATTAAATGTATGCCAGGGGTGACAGAAAATATTTATAACCCTAGACTCTCAAATATTATTCTTTGATACATTTATGTCATAGTTTCTGGGCTTCATGCCATCAATTTTGCAAAATATACAGATTCTTTTGCTTTTCCAACAAAGGAGGTGAATGATTGGGAGGTAGGTGAGAGTGTTAAATCTTAAGGGATTAGATTACAAGACACCTGAGTTACCTTGGGACAGCCACTCTGGATAAAGGATTGCTTCTGTAATCCAATGAGTTTGGCCAGCCCTTCCCTCTCCAGCATGGTTGATTTTAGTCATCATAATACCTTCCTTCTTTCTAGTAGCTGTTAATTTCCTCTGTTGGCCTCCCACAGACTTTAAACTGACAGACAGTGGAAAATCCCAAAGGTCAGATAAAAATAGAAATATGTTTCCCTTGGCTCCTTAGAGGAAAGCAGTTAAACAGGTTCCAGCATTGTTAAAGGACCTTTACGGTTATTAATTTATAGAGCTGGTTGTTATCAAAGATGCAAAGTAGAGATGGTTGTAGAGTCATTTAAAGTCATCTGGGTAATGCCAAAGTGTTAAGGGGCATATTTCTTTAAACAGGTAGAAGAATAATAGACAAGCCAGCCATAGGGTTAATAACATTTTGTTTGCAATGACTTCAGTGATAGTTATAGAATACTGTGAAGAAATTGGTCCTTCTTCTAAATGAAAGTATATAACAGTGGTGTGCTAATAATAGAAATGTACTGTAACTAATAATAAAACATGCTGTTTCAAGATAAAGTTATGAACAAAAGAAATTTAATATGTTATATATTCTTAAAGTAAGCCATCCTAACCTTTGTGGGAAAAACAGTGCAGTAGAAAGGAATGAATGACTATATGAATAAATATGAAAAGAAAGAAATGTAAAAAGGTGATAAACATTCTTAATTTGTGGCTAGTCTAAATGAATAAGCAGAAGTAATTATATGGATATGTGTGTATGTTTACCATGTCCCATTATTAATTTATACTGGAAATTAACTTATATCAGTTACTAACCTTGGAAATGATTAGGAAAAGATCCAGCCTTATCTTATCTCTCTGACACTAAGTTCTTTGGTTGTACCTTTGTCTGTAGCTCTATAGATAACCTGTTTTGCTTGAATTAACTCAGATCACTCTATGTTTATAAATTCAAAGTAGTTAGACTACAATGAGAAAGATTCAGTTGAATGTAGCCAGGCAATAGATGTCAAATAGCTGGCGGAAGAGGAGTTTTTGTTAAGTTGTTCTGAGGGAGGGAAATTTCTAGACAGTTTAAATGAACTGGTCACTTTAATAAAATTATGGTTCCTGTCCTTCCTTGTAATGCCACTAGTTCCCTGCAGGAATCCCTTCAGTTTTTCCCAAACCCTTACAGCAAAATTATGAGTAGCAACCCTTAGTGAGGACTCAGGAGCATGAATTTGAATTTTGGGATACCAGCCAAATGTATCTGAAAGAACACTTGACCCTGAGTTTATTGTAAAGAAACCTCCCTCACAGAAGGAGCCTTTCAATAACAATAACGGTTCCTTGCTGGGGCTGGAGGGGTTACACCTAAAGTCTTGTCATGATTTTTCAACTCCTGGTTTTGACATCAAACCATACTATTTTTGTTCAATAGTATGCTTGTCTTGCTGGTATGTGGACTATCATAACATTAAATAGAATTTGGGGTGTATTTATATTTAATACTACATGAAAACTTTTGGGGCAGATTATCTATGTGATGATGAAGGTTGGACATTGCAGATTCCTTGATGAAGAAGATAGATGAAAGTCTTTGATAGTAGGGCAATGTTTTTTCCTTTTCTTCAAAATTGATTATGAATTGGGAGAGTATCGCCAAAGAAAGACTGAGGGTTATATGTTAAAATACAGATTGGAGGTCTTGAGGATTTCTAGTGTCTCACTGACAAAACCCCAATAGAACTTACCATTGACTTTTTAAAACCACTTTATTGATGTATGATCGACACACCAAAATTTTTTTTCAGCCAATCTTTTAAGATACAGATGTTGTGAGCCTATGAAAAGGAAACTAAGTAAAGACATTGGAATAGAGCCCATGAGGGAGAAGGTCCCTCAGCCGAGCCTACTTTTAAAAAAGAAACAAGGTAAAGAGAAACTGAGAGGACAAATAAATTTGTAGGGAGGTACCAGGGGAATTTTTCTTAAATAAGTTCCAGGCTAACAGGGAAAACCAAAATTCTTCTCAACTTTCCACTTAGCCTCAACTTTACTGAGAGCATAGTTACATCACGAAAGGAGTGTTTTCTGAGGGGACAGAGAGAGAGACGGAGAGGCAGAAAGAAAACAAATAGCATACCTCCTGCATGGCACTTGGATGGAGAACACTTCCTCACTTTTGCTGCTTGATGGTGAAACTGAATTTATAGTCATCAATAGTGAATTGGGAAACCTAGCTGGAGGAGTTGTTAGTCTTGATAATATTTCCTGTCCTGAGTGAGGTGATTCCATTTTATCACATAGAAACTTTGTAACTGGCAAGAAATAAAAAGGTACAGCAGCCTAGCAAGATTCTGTAAGAAAGGCAGGGTTGCCAGGACAGGCTCTGTAGCTGAGGGTGAGGCAAGAAAAAAAGAGCAAGGTGAGGAAGGGGGAAAAATCCTTCCCAGGCTGACTGTGGGGAGAAAAGAAGAGACATCTGATTAGGAAGTACTGGGGAGAGAGGACTAATCCCACAAGCAGACATACTAATTGAATGCTACCATGACTGTATACAGCTGATGTTTTGACCTGAACACGGGAGTGGGTGTAGGCTCTTAGTCCAGAAAGGAAGAACTAACTAACCTAGGGTGGGACTAAAGGAGTCAAGAGGAATAGCCTGGAAATGTAGCACAGGGAGTCCCCTAAGGCTAATACCTCATAAATGAGATGAACTTACATACAGCTTCTCTAGTTCCTCTAAGGAAGGAGACCCAACCTACCACTAACCTCAGTCATTCACTGAGTGTTTGAACAGCAAAGCTTTTGCTGAAGGTCGTAGGTAGTTTTCCTCTTTAAAAGAGGAACTGTGTGAGTTCTGGGCTGAAGAGGATATTGCCAGAGAAGCAACAGGGCAAAAACTGCCATTCCTTTGGGATGATCACCTCAATGAAATGCCTGGAAGCTTTATTTGGGGAGGTTTCATGGCTTATACTGTCATACATGGTGTGTGTGTGTGTGTGTGTGTGTGTGTGTGTGTGTGTGTGGTGTGTGTGGTGTGTGTGGTGTGTATGTGTGCGTTTTAATTAGAGGAAACACATTTTCTCTTTCCTAAGAGTACTGGGACTTTTAGCTAACCTCTTGAGGTAACTGGCTACAGGAATGACAGATAATAGAAAGCACTGCTGTCTCTGTTTAACTCTGTGCGGCCTGTCTTCCTGGAATGTTGCTCTCTAGTTGCATTCTGCAAGCCTCACATTATATTGGTCAAGGTAATGAGGTACTGTCATGTTAAATCCAGACTGGTCTCAAAAAACTCATTTAGTAGGTGTTCTTCTTGGCCACTCTTAAGTTGTATGACTGAAACAGTGATTCTTGACGTCAGAAACATGACATCTTGCCTTTGATTTAGAAGTTTGAAGAACAATATCTATAGTAGGAACCCAGTTTAAAATCCTCATTTGTCTTTGTAACATTATCTTGTATCCAGCAGATGTCACTATTACAGTCTGTGTTCAGTTTTTTTGGCTTTTACTAAGTAATGTTTATAAGAAGGCTCAATTTGGGGACAATGCTTTATCAATGGTCTAATGACAGTTTCTATTAGGTTGCTGCTATATATGGTACTAAATGAAGTTCTCCACCTGAATATTCTTGGTGGAAATACCTTATCTAGAAGTATAAGATGCAGAAATTTCCTATATCATTGTCTCACCTACAGGAAATGCAAATGTTTAAATAAATAAACATACTTTATTTTTTACCATTAAGGCTACTGATGCATTCAACTTCAATATAAAAATAGGACTTAAGAGCATCAGAATTCTTTTTACTCACAACACTTCTGACACCAAATGTGTGGAGTTTTTTCCCTACCCCAACTAATTCTCCTATAATTCAATTAAACTCTGACAGTGTCTACCAGAAGATAGCCTCAGATCACACAAGCTAAAGGCTCAGTCCCACAAGGCTGCTCCACTTTAAACACCAATCGCAAGACCTGGAGGTTTTCTACTTCTGACTGACTGGTTATAAATTTTTGGTTCCCAGGTCTCCTCCTCTGCTTCAGTCATTTGCTAGAAGAACTCACAGAACTCAGGAAAACAGTTTACTTAACTGTCACTGGTTCATTGTAAAGCATGCAACTCAGGAACAGCCAAATGGAATAGAGCAAGGTATTAGGAGAGGGGCACCACTTCCTCTCACCGCCATCATGTGTTCACCAACCCAGAAGTGCTCTGAACCTCATCAGTTCGGGGTTTTAGTGGAGGCTCCATTACAGACATGGCTGATTAAATCATTGCCTGTTGATGATTAACTCAATCTCCAGCCCTTCTCCCTTTCCTCAAGGTCCAGGGTTTGGTTAAAAGTTCCAACCCTTTAATCACGTAATTTTTTCTGGAAACTATCTCCCATTCTCCAAGCATCATCTCATGAACACAAACTTAGGCAGGGCAGAAAGGAGCTCATTATGAAGAACAGATGCCTCTCATCCCCATCACTCAGAAAGATCCCAAGGGTTTTAGAAGTTCTTGTGCCAGAAATGGGTATGAAGACTGCATATGTATTCCTTATTATATCACAGTATTGCTGATAATTTCTAATGAGTCTTTCAGAATATTTCCTGACCTCATTCATAACTGGATGCTCCATCATTTAACTTCAATGAATGCCCTGCCACCTATTTCATAAAAGCCAGATTCTTCAAAAGAGGTTACGGAAACATCTCCATTCTTATTTTGCAGATATAACTATACCCGAGTTTGGGAGCTGGTATTAGATAGGGTAAATGGATAAAAGTGGTTTAAAGAACAAAGAAAATCAGCTTTCTTATATTAGCATTCCAAGGTAAGAGGTTCAAGTTGCAGAACAACTCAATTCCATGCAATCATTGGTCTCAGACATCCTTATTAACCCATTTTCCATTTGCCCTGAGAATACTCGCTAGTGGCACTTGGGGCTGCAGTGTTTACCCTGAGATAACTCGCGGAATTCAGTTCTAATCTTACCCCCAAGTTTGCCATGAAATATCTTACTTTTATTATTATGTCCACATCACTCTATTATAGCGACAGTCTTTGGAAACAAATAAATCAATCTATTTATAGCATTCTGTTTTTAGTAGCGGTATTTCCGTTTACAAAATATAGTATAATTCTCAATTGCTGAAAATGTCAAATCCTAGAAAACATAGCATTCCTATGTGTGAAAAAAATTATCACATACTGATCATCATATACATTTCTGTCACATTAGGATTAGAGACAAGTTCTGGTTAGCAATAACTCCAAGAACAGCTTTGATATTTTATTTTTACATTGAAAACCAGTCAGATTTGCTTCAGCCTCAAGGAACATGTTTATGCAAAGTTAAATGAGCGCAGCAGCGATCTGCACATTGTTTTTTCTAAATGGGAAATGGATCAATGGCTTGGTTAAGGCAGTTGCTGGCAGGTCCCATCAGCAACATGAGAGAGAAAGCAAGGAGGAGGCATGCTGGCTTCCGAAGGAGAGGCCCAGAAATGGCCCACGTTATTCTGCTTGCTCTTTTGTAAGAATTTAGTTACATGGCCACCCCTAACTGCAAGGGAGGTTAAGAAATTTGTTTGTGTGCCCAGAAAAAAGGGCAGGGTGGACTTTGGTGACAACTAGCACTTTGCTAAGTGTTTTGTTGGTCTGATTGGCATTTATCTTCAAACATGCTTCTTGATACTCTTCCCAGGAGGTGCACTCAGTGTACAGGATTTTGGCCGGGATTTTGAATATTGGAAACATTGAGTTTGCAGCTATTTCCTCTCAACATCAAACTGATAAAAGTGAGGTGCCCAATGCTGAAGCTCTGGAAAATGGTAATTATTGGATACTTGGACACGGTGTTGCTAAAGTACATCTTTCTCTCACTTTGGTCGTTTTTCAAGACTCTAAAATATAATGCAGCTCCTCCTGGTTCTTCTGCTGGCTTTGAGTGTTTTCACTAGCCAGTATTTCCCAGAGGATGTCTTGTAGAACACGTGTTCTTTCCGTGGGCTGCAGATAGGTGTTCTGTGGGAAGAAAATACCATGGCAGGTAACTTGGGGCAGTGCTTCTCAACATGGGCAGCTTTTGAAAATCATCTACAAATTTTTGAAAATAATACAAGAGGTTGGACCTCACTGTAAATCCACTGAATCCACATCTGTAGGGGAGAAAGCAGACACCTGTTCATTTTTAGTTTTACACGTAATAATGGTAGCACAAGGAATGAGAAGCCTGAGTTTAAAAAAAAAGGGGGGGGGAAATGCTCATTTAAATAAAGTCCTTACCTTTTGTGTTCAAGTGCAGTACATTTTAGGGTCTTTAATATACTAAGGTGCTTGGTGAACTCTCTAAGAGGAGACTATAGTCTCCAGAAACTGCTCCAACTTACTTGCCCAAAGTCAACTCTGAACATTTTTTTTATCTACTAATAACACCTGTGAAGCGCTTTCAGGCTAGTTGGGGAGATACTGTGAGAGTCTGGATGCTTCTTGGGGTTAGGATCTGGCTTGTTTATCTTCAGCTTTTTTTTTTTTTTTTTTTTTTTTTTTTTTTTTTTTTTTTTTTTTTTTTTTTTTTTTTAATATACTGATGGTGTCTTTAGTTACTTTTGACAGTATTATTTTATATTAATTTCAGGAGTACAGCATGCTGCTTAGACATGTATATAATTTAGGCAGTGCTTCCCTTGCTCCAGTACCTACCTGTTTGACTTTGAAGTGCCGAGGACAGGGCCCGGCACATAGTTGACATTGAATAAATGCTGGCTGGCTGAATGAATGAATGGGTGGATAGAGGATGGCATTCTCTAGTGTCACCCTTACCTGTTGTTCCAGCTGCCTCTGTTCTCTGCATCAGCCCCGAAGAGCTCCAGGAGGCCCTTACTTCACACTGTGTGGTCACCCGAGGAGAGACCATCATCCGAGCCAACACTGTCGACAGGGCTGCAGATGTCCGAGATGCCATGTCCAAAGCCCTGTATGGGAGGCTCTTCAGCTGGATAGTAAATCACATCAATACACTCCTGCAGCCAGACAAGAACATATGGCAAGTTCCCCCGCCTGAGGAGCAGAGGCCTTAGGAGAGCTGTCATCAACCTTGGTGTCTCTTAGAGTTTGCAAGAGGAAGCAGTTAGGCCTCTCTTGGGTTTTCTTTAGCAAAGCTTTCAGGCCTTCCGCTTAAAAAATCGCACCGGGATCAAGGAGAGCCCAGGTGTTTATACCTGAGAGGCGCATATTGACGGAGCTAGCATAGTGCAGTGTTTAAGAGAACCGTCCTGGCCGGGAGTGAGACTGATGGGATTCATATCAAAATCCTACAGCTTAATCAGCTGCATGTTGTAAGTCAGGGTCTTCTCATCTGTAAACTGAAGATAACAATGTCCTCCTCATAGTAGTGCTTTAGAATTAACTGCGACGTTTTATGAAAAATTTTAAAGCACAGTGTCTTACATTATTACTACTACCACCTCTACTCCTTCTTTCTTAAGCATTAGTGCTTCCTATAATTCATTGTGGAAGAGCTGATAACATCAAAGTCTGAAGAATGTTCTTCCAGTTCAGCTTGGTGGGTGGAAACGTGGAAGAATGAGTGAGCAGCAGCTCCAGCCCAGTCAACCAGAGTGGTTCCTCTTTAATCTCTTTCTGCATGGAGCTTCTGAGTAGTTGAGATTTTAACAGGTTTTGCTGCTTAAAAAACAAAACAAAACAAAAAGTTGGGAATACTGTTGAAAGAGTAAGGGACCAAATGTTTTAAGGCACAAACTGTTTCTCTCTTGGAGGGGCCAGGATGCTTCTTTCCGTGAGTTCATACATATGCAGGCACATATGTTCTCACCGTCCTGTGATGAATGTCTCCTTCCCTAAAAGGTTTTATTTTCTCTCGTGCAGTAGTGCAGACGATCGTATGAATGTGGGCATCTTGGATATTTTTGGATTCGAGAACTTTCAGAGAAATTCTTTTGAGCAGCTCTGCATAAACATCGCCAATGAACAGATCCAGTACTATTTTAATCAGCACGTTTTTGCTCTTGAGCAGGTACCAGTGAACTTGAAAGCCCCTAAACCTGATGGGGGGAGGTGTCTCCAAGCTGCCCACAATTTGAAGCAGAAACCCTCTTAGTCAGGCTAACAGATAAAAGGCTCTAAAGAAAAAAAAAAAAAAAACCACTGGCAAGGCAATCCTGTCAAAATAGATCAACAGTCTAAATTTAGTCTGAAAAAAGAGGTCTTGATTTCTGTGGAAAGGTACATTTCCTCCCTTGCGTAGAGCTGGTGACAAGCCATTTAAATGTTGCTTCCAAACTGTTTCATGTATATTCCTCAAAAATGCTACATTCTCTTCTACTTTGTTTAACTAAAAATATCTATGATCATGTCCAAATTGACACAGGATTATCATGAATTCAGGACACAGGTTCTTGTTCTTAATGCTCAAACTAATTACCCCCACCTCCTGCTCACCAGATCCCACTGGAACTGGATAGGTGCCTCTGGGGAGGAGTAGATATGTTCTTGGTTTTCTCAAAATGCAAGTCTTTCCCCTGTAAGTTTCATGGTAAATAAAACAGGGTGCGAAGCTGGATCTAAAGGTTAGGGGCCCTTCTCCTCTACCCCAACCCATACCTCAACCCCAAGATTCTTCTGTGTGTAGTAGTTGGAATAAGGAAACATTCTGCCCAAGCCCCTTTGTTCTAATGCAGAAGTGAGGATATACAAACTACAATGTGATTCAATAAACACAAAGACATGGAATGAAAATGCCAGCATTCATTTTATCACTGGAGCTGGATGAATCTGTATCACACTGCTCTCCCCACTCACCCTGCACAAAACACATCCTTCTTTCAATCTAGGTACCTTCCATTTATTCCCCAGAGAAATCTGCAGTGTTCCTAGTTTTTCAGTTCAAGGTGATTTCCTTGCAGAATTCTTTGCAGAAAATAGAAGTCTGCTTTTCTTCCTGGTTTAAACCATAGTTTTTCACCAAAGCGGAATTTGTTTCAGCCTTTCTTCCTTTCTGCACCATTTTCTTTTTTTTTTTTTTTTTTTTTTGGGGGGGGGGGGGTGTGGTTCCCTGAGCAGGGATCGTACCCAGGCCATGGTGGTGAGAGCACCAAAGCCTAGCCACTACACCACCAGCGAACCCCTCTGAACCATTTTCTAAGTTGTGACTTTCCGAGTCAGTGTTTGGAGACTCAGAGCCATCCCGTCTTTGCCAGCTTCAGCTGCCTGCCACAGGCCAGCCGTAGGTCAGACTTAAACGCGAGCTCCAGCAGTGTTATATACAGGAAGAGACCTTTACTACTCACATAAAACACCCTGTTTTCCACATGAGTTCAGTGTTGCCAGGCACCTAGAGTGTGTTCCAGAGCAGCCTGGTGGTACGCAGGCCAGTTTTGGGCTAGAGAGATACACATTCTGTTTCCTTCCAGATGGAATATCACAATGAGGGCATTGACGCTGCACCCGTGGAGTACGAGGACAATCGGCCACTCCTGGATATGTTCCTCCAGAAACCCCTGGGACTGCTTGCACTTTTGGATGAGGAGAGTCGGTTTCCCCAGGCAACTGATCAGACCCTGGTTGGTAGGTACCTTATGGAAAGGCATATATACTCAGACGAGAATTTGACTCATGTCATCAAAAGAGTATGATTGAATGGATGTATCCTGTGTATTTTGGCCACCCAGTGGTATGTGAAAGTATAGATCCTGCTTTCAATGACACAGGAAATGTTTAGCAAATATCCTGGTAGAATTTATCTGAAAGCAAACCCATCATCATCTCTCAAACCCTCTTCAGTATCTTGTACCTGCAAACTCAAACCATCATCCTATGTCAGCATCATTTTATGCCGCCTTCTCCCTTACTTCCCGTAACCAATACTTGCTCTCCCACCATTTCATACCTTGCATATCACCACCTGGACCCCCATCCACCTCTAGTCCACGTGTGTATAGAAGCCCCTTCTGGTCTCATGTTCTACCCCTCTATCCTAGACAGCCTGGCTAATTTAGTCTGTTTAAAGCCACCTTTTCATTAGGTTGCTGCTATCTATGGGATGATGATAAAACACCTCCTCCTGCATTAAAATCCCTCTGTACTTTATTCTTATTCCTCCTGACCTCCTTCTTCTGAGATCTTTAGTGTTGCACATGACGCTGTTCCTCACTTAGATTGTGAGATGCTTAGGGCAACAAAGCTCTAATCCTTGCACCCCTTTAGTACTTAGCACCAATCCTCACACAGCATAGGCTGTCAATCACAACAATAGCAACATTGTTGAGGGAGAAGAGAGTTCTGAGCCTTTTCCCCAGATGGAAAATGGATTTGTGGAAGAGTTTTACTTCCAGGAGTTGAGATTGTCACCCTCATTCGTTTCCTTCTATCTATAAAATAGTCACAAGTTGCCCAGATGAGCTTAAACCAGGCTTATTTGCCTTCAGGAGGAAATCTTCATGGTTTTAAAGCTAATTGGCCAGACTTCTGGTGGCATCGGTGTCCATGCTAGGAGCTCTTAGACTAGAACATGAGATCTTAGGGTACAGCCTGACACTAAAGACAAGATGAAACAACTAAACCAGTACTCTATTGTAAATACCCATCTTCGGGGACTCCACCATTATCCATACAGTGATAATAGTAGCCTGCTCTGAAATCCCTTATTCTGAGTCACTTATGGTTGGTTCAAGGATCATGTTTTTGTTTGAAGGAACAAGCAGTTCACATTGTAACTTTTAAATCCACACACAGATAAATTTGAAGATAATCTTCGATGCAAATACTTCTGGAGGCCCAAGGGAGTGGAGCTGTGCTTTGGCATTCAGCACTACGCTGGAAAGGTGAGACAAGTGTGGGTTATTAATCCCGAATTTGACCAGGGGAAAGTGTCCATATTATCTTGTCTGTGCCACTCATGAAATTGCTTGCAGATTTCTTTCTTTTTTAAATTCTTCTTGAATGCCTAATCATAATTCCCGAACTTTCTCAGTGGTGCCGCTCACAGAAAGTCGCCCCTGGCAAAGAAGCAATTTCTCGCTGGGGTGGCCAGCAGAACTGCCATCTGCTTCTCACCTGAGGTTTGGCCTGGAAGTGACAGCTCTCCAGGGAGAAAGCATATTATAGCTCTTGCAGCGTTTAGTGGTGAATGTTTATATTCAAAAGTCATTTGGAGCTGTATAGGTAACAGAAGAGGGTTACTATCACAGCGGGGCTCAATTCTTAGCACTTAAAGTGTATGTCTGCGGAGCACCAAAATGTCTAGATGAAAAGGAAAGAAAATTTTTTTTCACTTCATCATCCAGATGCTAAGCTTTTATATTAACTGAAATTTCCACTTTTCATACATTATGCCTCAGTCTCAGTTTCAAATTCCTGAAACAGATTAGTGATAGATTCAGGAAATGCTCTAGTCCCATGGACACCAATTCATTGCTTGAGTCCCTGTCAAAGGAGCCATTTGAATTATGGCTGATTGGTTCTGTTGGGATCTGCTGAGGGCCTGGGGCCAGAAAACAGGTAGGTATTCAATAAAGGGCATTTTGGATTACTTTGTTGACTTGAGATATATTGGAATTATTTTTCAAATGTATTTCATACACTGAAATAAATTTTGCTGACTGGAGCTTGGTTGAAAGACAATCTAATACAAATGGAAGGGTGGAAACAATTTCCCTTCTTTCCTTCTAGGTCACTTGGCTACTCTAACAATTAAACTGATATAAAACAGATTAACAGGAGAAATTTAGTTACATACAAGGCCCCATAAGAATATGAGATCCAAAGGGCAACTGGGCAACTACAGCTTATACGAGGGCTGTCCGGAAAGTATCCAGCCATGTGACATGAAAACTAGAGGCATTTATGGCCTGACTTTTACAACACCCTGACGAAAGGGATAGGGACCTGGGAACACAAAGTGAAAGAGGGCCATTGGCAGGAAGGCAGAGGAGATGTTTAGAAAACAAAACCTTGCCCTGCAGATAAGTTTCTCAGGTAAAAAGGAATCTCTGGTAGTAGCTTCCTCCTGGTACAGGCCTCCTCCTAGCATACATTTAAGTGGGAGGTGAAGAACTTTCTTGGAATGTGTTGGGTTTTGATTGCTTTTAGCTCAAAATAATCTTTATGCCAGAATGGCATATTATGGGGAAACTATTCTGAATTCCTTCACAAGTAAAGGTGGTTGGTTTCCTCTCCACGTAGTATTATATATGATCAGATCTATTTTGGATCTTTGTTACAAATTGCAATCCAAGTTTTACCCTTAAATGCTGCATTTACCTTAGCATAGATGTCTGCCTTTGAACCCTTTCATTGCTTTAATCAACTTCAAGTTTTTTTTTTTTCAAAATGTGTCAAAAAGCCACAAAAATAACAACATTTTGAGCTGCTTTGTACATAAATGACATTATTTTAAATTTTTTGTTATATGGTAATAAATTTACCATTACATTGAACTTGAGCAAAAAATACTCAAAACTTTCTAAATGACATCAATTAGATTTAAGTTTAGATAAATTAGAATCTGATGACATTGATGACATAAGCAATGTATTACAAAATGTTACACAAATGATGACATTAATGACAAAGCAATGTATTACAAAATGTATGACAATATGTCATACAAAACGTCTTTGTTGCTGATAGTGCAACAGGAAAACATATTTTAAAAATCTTGTAAATGCAGAGAAGTTTTCTTGAGCTCATGGGGTAAACTCAAACGCCACAGTCGGCGCGGATGGAAACATTCATTTGGATATATCCAAACATTGCAGCAGGAGGGTTACAGTCCTCCACATCTGAGATACCCAAATCTGCTATGACCCCCGCTCCCCGAGGCTTTGTTTCTGCCTCCCATTCCTGTCCTTTTCCTCACACCTCTCTTGCCAGCTCTCTGTCCTTTTGCACCTATTTTCTACCCACCCCTTTTCCTCCCTCTTCCTCCCTCTTCTTTCTTCATTTTAAGGGAAACAAAGGATCTTTTCCTTTTTGTGCCGTGTCCTTTCCCACATTCACTTACCACTAAACTCTACTTCTTTGACTTGATCCCTTTTCCTGAACACTGAGACCTGCTCAGCCAGCCGCCCTGAGCAATCACTCAGGTGCTGTGAGGAGTACCTTGGGAAGCAGTGGGAGTACAATGGTTATGAGCACAAGCCACACTGCTGGCTTTGGATGCCTGCCCAGCACTTGTGAAATGTGTGACCGTGGGCACATTATTCAGACCCTCTCTAAGCCTCTGTCCGCTGGCCAGTAAAACGGAGATAATGATAGTGTTTTACCTCGTAGGATGGGTGCTTCACATATGGTGAGTGCCTAATATATTTTAGTAGTTACTTTGAAGTGATATATCTTTGATATGACTCTTTTCTTCAAAGAGCAACTGAAGCAGAAGTTAAGATAAACTGTCCTGTCAAAAATTACAAAATTTCCCCCTTATCAGGTGGTCTGGATTTAAAATCAAGGCTGTGTCAAGATTAATTCTGTGCAGAATGAATGACCTCAAACAATGTGCCAGTGCCATCAGTGATGGACAGTATTGGCTAACTGGCAATTTGCCATTCGTGTTTCAGGTATTATATGATGCTTCTGGGGTCCTTGAGAAAAACAGAGACACTCTCCCTGCTGATGTGGTTGTGGTCCTGAGAACATCAGAAAACAAGCTTCTTCAGCGACTCTTCTCAATTCCTTTAACCAAAACAGGTACTTGCCCCACCCCACACACCCCAGCCCTGGGCCTGATGCTTCTACAAGCTCTCCTGGCGTTTTCAAGATAATGTCTGTATACTGCCAGGGCTGCACTAACATTTTGAAATTTAAGCAGGGGTAAAAGTCTGTTCATCTAAGTTCAAGAAAAAGAAAGTGATCATTTCTTTTACAATTTAATTACACAGCATCAGTATGTGTGCGCGCGCGTGTGCGCGCGCATGTGCGCGCGCGCACACACACACACACACACACACATTCTTTCTATAACATCAACTCTTAGACTTCTCTTTTTTTCTCCTGCCTCTTTTCATTCTTCCATTTATAAAACCATGTATTTTACACTCCCGGGTAGTTTCAGTTTACATAGAATTTCTAGGGAGATTATTTCTGTTCATGTATGATTCCAAGTGAAGGGAGTGTAGTGAGTCAGAGTCATCCAGTCATGGAGTTCTCAGAGGTCATCTGGTCCAACTTCCCACCTAGTCATCGACCACACCCTGTCACTGGCCTACAGACACAGCCTTTGCCTATTTACAGTCCATTTCTGTTGACTTGCTCAGTGAGTCCTCACATCAGGAAGCAGGAAGCTAGGGCCAAAGAATGGAGCTCACTGGTCTTTGATGTTGTACCAAATAGGTTCTAACTGGGTCAAGCTCCTTTTAGTTACCTGGGATTCTGCTGTCTTTGGCTGAGCAACAGAATTAATCTTAATCTTTCCACAGCTCTCTGCGCAAGGGCTTTATATTTTTGAGGCTATGTCTGGAAACAGCTGCAGGTACGCTTTTAAGAAGAGAAAGAGAGAGAAACCTCTTCATCATTGTTCGTAACTTTTTCTTCTTTTCTTCCCATAACCTTCTTGAAATCTTTGGCTCCCGTGTCTAGCATGAGCCCTTTGCATGCTAAGAGAGAGTGGTTGCCAGCTCTGATTCTTAGCAACATGCAGAAGAATGAAAAGCTTGGTTAAAAAAAAAGGCCACAATCTGCAACCTTTGCTTTGTCTTAACTTGGACATAAAGTTGAAATCACGTTCTTAACTTTCTTAAAACACTCTCCTTTAAACAGAAATAGTAGGGTGCCTATCAGGAGGCAGCCCTCTAGTTCCTCTCCAGACCTCCCTTGGGCACAGCCAGGATTTGATTCATTATCAACTTCGCGGAGAGTGGGCAGGTGTGGGCAAGAGCTGGTGTCCCCTTACCAGACACCAAGGTGTAGACTCAATTGATAACTTTGTGCAGAGGCGAAGACATGGCCATCATTAATAGGAGATGTACCCTTTGATATAAAATATATCCAAATGACTTGCTGGCTGACATTTACACTCCCCCATAAATATAAGTAACGACTTGTCAAATCTGTTCACAACTTTGGAAGATCCAATTTTTCAACCCTCGGCAAAATAAAAATAAGCTCGCCGCTTGGGCCGCTAGGTGGCGCTATGGAAGAAGCCAGGTTCTGCCTCGGGCCTTCTGTTCTTCCTGAGCACCTAAAGCGGAAAGAAACAGGAACAAAGGGGGAGCCTCCGCTGCTTTTTTGTTTTTCTCGGGAAGAGCTTTCCTCCTGTCTTTTAACTCGTTCTGAATCTTCCCTTGAAACTGCACTCCACACCACCCGGAGGAAACAAAAGTGAAACTTAAGACAAGAAACAAGTATTTCTTCCTAAGGAGCTTCCTTAGATTTGAGTTGTATATTATACATAATAATTTCTTGTGAAATCCTAAACTTTATTGTCTCTACGTTTTGAGTATAATGAATAAGCCACGAATACACATTAAAACTAGGGAGCATGATTCTGTCTTCTGAAATTTTTCACGTAAAAATGCCTTCGATCAGCAAACATTTATAGAACAGCTTCCGATAATAAGGCACTCTTTAGGCAACAAAGGGGAATATAGAGAGAAAGATAATAAAACTTTGCCCAAAAGCAACTGGAACTTTCTTTTACCTTCCCCTTCTGTCTAGAATTTGGTACTACTTTATCTTCTTATCACCGAATTTGCCCTCAAACCTCAGTTCTAAAGAGAATGTTGAAGGTCAGAATACTAATTAAGTTTCTAAATTTTAAAACGTCCCTATTCTATACTTTGTGGTTTTATTTTATTTTAACCTTTCAAGGTGGGAAAACCTTAGTGGACAGAAGTAGGTTGTACAGTTTTTGCTGAAACTGCAAATACTTGTTTTAGGCATGTGCCCCTTGCGGAGGATGGCGTGGTCGGACATCTCTGCGTTCTGGCCACACATCCTGGCGTTTTAGAAAAGAATACGCTAATATTTTCAGTGCATGAGAAACCATCGTCTTGGTCATTTTTATTTTTATTTATCCTACTTCAAACCCTTAAATGCTTAGATGGGGCACTAGTTTAGTGAGCACAGATATTATGGGCAGTTACTTTATAAACTTCTTTTAGGGGAGGAACTGTAGAGAGGAAGGAAAAGATCAAATTTGGGAAGCCTTGGGGGCTATCAGCTGCAAACTTAAAAAAGAGCATTGGACTCCTCATTTGTTTGTTTGTTTGTTTGTTTTGACTCCTCAGTTTTGAGAGGAGAGATCCCTGTGGGATGCTGGCAGTGCTCTGGCTCCTAGTCTTGATGGTGGTTACATAGAAGTTTGCTTTAAAATATTTATATGCTGTACATTCATGTTTTGTACATTTCTCTGTACATGTATTCCATTTCATAAGCATACCCCGCCCCCAAAGAAAAACTTTCGCTTCTTTCTCTAAGATTGCCTGTCCAGTTAAGTTGAAGTTTCCTTGCAGCCTGACTGTTGGCTGTCCTTTCCTTTCATGTACATTCCTGTCCTTTTAAGTCAGCCTCCTTTCAGGGCTGCTGGGCACGTAACAATCCCTTCATTAGTAGATATCAAACAGAAGTATTGGTCTTTGGTTTAATCTGTTATCAAGATTGAGAGCATTAACCTCTATGTGTGTTTGTGTAAAACCATAATATACAATCAGAGAGCGTGGTCTGGTTGGCATTTTCCTTTTTCCTGTACCTGCCTTCCTCTTCACATTGCATAATACATCCCCCAAAACTGAAAAGGTTAAATACCATGGGGTGTGAGGTCATGAGACCCAGGGTCATCCGCTGCTCCCCCTTCCCAGCAGCTGCTTCTGGTGGGGGCTATGGGGGGCACGCTTTCATTCCATCACACTCAGTGTCAGTCCGGTAAGTGGAGGCCGCTGCAGTCGGCGTGGATTCTCTCTGCTCCCCTCTTACATGAGCATTTTTTTGGCCCAAAGATGGGCCACTTCAGACACGGTGAAATTTTCTTTGTAATTTTTCCTATTGATAGAAAATTCTCTGAAAATTTTATGTGTGAAAATTTGATGTGGCAGCAACACTGCCTTCTAACCCTTCAGCTGGGACTTTTCAAACTGAATGATCTAGGTAGAAAAACATTAAAAGGAAAGATGTTATAACAAGGTTTCATGGCATATTTTCCTGTTTGGAAAATGTTCCACTTGTTACTAGTAAACTAGAGAAAAGTTCCAAAGACTCAAGGTCAGAAAGAGAAGAGGAGATTACAAAAGGAACTTGAAAAACCCATTTCTGTCTTTGAATCATGAATTCTGGCTTCCATATCGTAGTTTGGGGTTTTAAAGGCATTAGGAACTTGGGAGAAACTAGAGGGAATAGGGGTAGCACCAAAGGGAATGTTGTCTGAGTCTGCAAGTCTGGTTTTGCTTCAGAATCTAGAACTGAGTTTTGTCGCCATTGCCTTTTCAGTCTCTCCCTTGGAATTTGATTTATAATAAAAATCAACAGTAAAGTCTCTCTGTCTTGACTTCTCCTGGTTCCCCTTTTTATTTGGATGGAGAGTGGAGCAAGATGGGTACCCACATTATACCTGGAAAGTACCCTAATACCTTCAATGCTAAAATGTAATACTTGCTGTTAATGGTCTGTTCCTGATTCTATAACTCCCCAAATTAACTGCATTAAGCTCGTAAGAGGATGCCTTTTAGTAAGCACCTCTCAAAGTTTTCATTTTCTGTTATGCCTGCTCCTCCATCCTGGCAGTTTAGCAAATGAGTCTAGTAGAGTGAGCTGATTCTAAGTGACAAAGTTCCAGGATCCCAAGCATGGTCAGTGTTCAGCTCTCCCTGAAACGGAGGCTATAATGAGCCAAACCTGTCAGGAAGTCCTGGTGAGGCAGTTTCTCCTCATACAGGGGGCCCACTTCTTTCTATTTAATTTGGGAATGTATCTCAATCAATAGATAATTAGGTAAATTTTATCTTTCTAGATATGGTGTTAGGCATAGATGCTTTCTAGAAGGAATAAAAGAAAGTCCCAGTCAGAATTGTCAGGGACAGATAGATTGCCAAATCCTAAAATGTATAAAAAATACCCAAAAAACATGTGAATTCTAAGCAGAAATGTAAATTAATAAATGGGAGCATGAAAAAAAAACTGGGTCGCGAACACATAAGGCAACGCATTGTCACGCATTAGAATTGTACACCTGGAACCTATATAATTCTTGTTAACCAATGTCACCCCAATAAATCTAACAATAAAACAACACTGAAAATAAATAAAAAAATGGGAGCAATGTAAGCACTGTGTCTATACAAGTGAAAAATAGAAGGAAAAGTCATGGGAATACAATGGGTCAACATGGGAAAGAGTTCTTTTAACTAAGAAAAACTTCTTGGAAGAGATTTTAAAAGAAAAAAAGGGAAAAAATTGGGCAGTCTGGGAATAATAAGCCATTCTAAGCCAAGGTCTGCAGTACTGGAAAGGAGAGGGAGGTGGAAGTGGGATGATTAAATGACTAGGGTGTGGAAGAAAGGACTCAGGGTAGAGGGAGGGAAGCAAGATGGAAAAACAATGGCAAGTGGCTGAGTGGAGCGTGAGTACATGCCCCATAAATACTTTTACGTTCTACACTTAGATTCAGCAGTTATTTTGAGTTAATTTTTGTATAATGTGCGAGATCAAGATTCATTTTTTTCAGAAGTGTATCCACATGTTCCAAAACCATTTGTTGAAATGACTGTCCTTTCACCATTGAATTGCTTTTACATTTGTCAAAAAACAATTGGTTATATTTGTGTGGGTCTGTTTTATTGATCTATGTGTCTCTTTACCAGTACCATACTGTATTGACTCTTATAGCTTTTATAGCAAGTCTTAAAGGCAGGCAGTGAGTTCTCCAACTTTATTCTTCTTTTTCAAAATTGTTTTGGCTATTCCCCTTCCTTTGGCTAATTTTAAAAGCAGATTGCCTATATCTGTTTTTAAAAACCTTCTGGGACTTTGATACGATTACATGAAATCTGTAGATCAGTTTGGGAAGAATTGGCATATTTACTGTTTTGAGTCTTTCAATCCATGAATATGGTATGTCTATTGATTTGGATCTTTTTTTTATTTCTTTAATTGGTATTATGGTTTCAGCATGCAGATCCTGCACAGGTTTTGTTATATATATATCTATATCTATCTATCTATCTATCTATCTATATCTATATCTAAGATAGATATAGATAGATAGATAGATAGATAGATAGATTTTTGTTTTGTTTTGTTTTGTTTTGGTTTTCAGTTGTTTGGTGTTAGTACTGAACCATTGGTTTTTGTGAGTTGACCTTGTCTCCCACAACCTTGCTAAACTCACTTGTTATTTCTAGGAGTTTTGCTTGATTTGGTTTTGGTTTTGCAGATTCCTTGAAACTTTCTACATAGTCATATTGTCTGTAAATGAGAATGTTTTTATTTTTCTTTTTAATCTTATGCCTTTTTCCCCCCCTTGTCTTATTTGACTGACTAGGATTCCCAGTATAATGTTGAATTGAGAGGCGATGTCCTTGCTTTGTTCCTGATCTTGGAGGGAAAGCATTTAGTCTTGTATCAGTAAGTAAGATGTTAGCTTAGAGTTTATGTAGGTGCCCTTATACTTGTTATTCCCACTATCTAGAACACTTTCCCCCATGGCTACCTTCTTCGGTTTCTTCAAATTTTTCCTCAAAATCTACTTTTCCTGCCTACCCTAGTTAAAATTCCAACCTACTCAATATTTTATATCTCCATTTATTGTTTTATTTTTTTTCCTTAGCAATTATCATTACTTTACATGCAATATGCATTCTTTTATCTTGTTTATTATCTATCTTCCTCCACTACAATGTTAAGTTCCAAGATGGCAAGGCTTTTTCTCTGGTTTTTCCATTACTGTATCTCAAAGTTTTGAACAATACCTGGCATATGGTAGCCATTCAATATATACTTGCTGAATAAATAAATAGGTGGTTGAACCAAATCTACCCCCTCACCCATACCTGTTCCCATTTTCTGTCTTCTTTTGAATCTAAGTGATTGAACTATCCCTGCTCTTACTGTAAGCCAGAGGTCCACTTGCCCTCTGCATTCCTTCCCCTTCTCACCTTCACAAAGACTCCCTCTCTTCTGAATTGTCTTTTTATTCCTCTTAATGTGACCATTCTCATCAACATAGTATCTTCTGTCTTTTTGATCCCTTGTTATATGTTAAATGGTGTTCCCCGAAAATGACATGTTGAAATCCTAAACCCCAGTATCTCTAGAATGTGACTTTATTTAGGTTCCTTAGGAGATAATCAAGGTAAAATAAAGTCATCAAAGTGAGCTTTAATCCAATATGACTGTGTCTTTACAAAAAAATGGGGAAAATTCAGACACAGATGCACACAAAACACCACGTGAAGATGAAGGCAGAGAGAAGGGGGATGCATCTACTGCCTCTCTCACCTGAACCTTCTAACCAGACCCTGTTTCTGCTCTTGCTTCTGACAGCTTAACAGCTTGGCTGCAGGCTTTCCAAAAATGTAAATCCAACCACATCCCTTTCCTGCTTTAAGCCTCTAAAGCAGCGGTTTTCAACCTGTGAGTCGCTACCCCTTTGGGGGGGGTGTCGAACGACCCTTTCACAGGGGTCGCCTCAGACCATTGGAAAACACATATCAGATATTTACATGATGATTCATAACAGTAGCAAAATGACAGTTATGAAGTAGCAACGAAAATAATGTTATGGGGGTCACCACAACATGAGGAGCTGTATTAAAGGATCGCGTGCAGCATTAGGAAGGTTGAGAACCACTGCACTAAAGGCTCTTCATCACACATAGAATAAAATTAGGCTGATCAGGTGTATCATTTTAAATGGGACAGAAAACAACGGTACTGTCCTATTTCAAACTGTACGTATGATCAGCCTAGTCTCATTGGATTAAATTTAAGATATCAGTAGGCTGACCATTTGTACCATTTGAAATGGGACAATACTGATGTGTTCTGTCCCATTTAAAACAGGACATTTGGTCAGCCTACATAAAATCCACACTCCTTCCTTTGGCTACAGACTCTCATGTGATCTGTCCCTCTCTGCCTCTTTCCCCTTCTCCTTGAACTGCACCGCTCACTCTGTCTTCATTCTGTTCCTCAGGTATTCCAAGCCTTTTCCTGCCTCTGCACCAGCTACTCCCTCTGCCTGAACATACTTTCCCCAGGTTCTTTACAGGCCTGTCTATCTCTATCTTGTCATCCAGAATTCAACTTAAATGTCGCTTCCAAAGAGAAGCCTTCTCTGTGCACACAGTGGAAAGTAGCTGCATGCTCCCACTCACTAAGTCATCTCACCCTCTGTAAACGTCTCCATTGGGAGCTGACATTACCCTGTCTCTCTCTGTTCCACCCTTCTCCCAGGTCCCCCATGTTTGCCATGGGTCCTAGTGCCACTGTACACCTGGGGCCCAGAGCAATGCCCAGTGCATAGTTAAATCCTCAATAAGTATTTGTTAAAAACTCAGTAACTCCTGCAAGGTAGAAACTAAAGGTAAACTCCGAGTCTTGACTCCTGGTCTGTAGTAGTTAATAACGGCTGCCATAACAAGGCACCACAAACAAAAAGTAGCTTAAACAAACAAACAAAAAATTATCTTCTTACATTTCTGGAGGCTAGAAGTTCAAGATTCAGTTGCTGGCAGGTTTGATTTGTTCTGAGGCCTCTCTCCCTGGCTGGTAGATGGCTGCCTTCTCGGTATCCTCACATGATCGTCCCTTGGCGTACATGCATACTGTCTGTGTCCTACTCTTCTCCTTATAAGGACAACAGTAACATTGGATTAGGGCCCACCCATGTGACCTCATTTGAACTTAATTGCTTTTTAAGGGTTGTATCTCCAAATGCAGTCACATTCTATACTAGGAGTTGAGACTTCAACATAGGAATTTGGGGGGGGGTGGGGGGGGGTACAATTTAGCCCATAACAGATCACTAAGAGCTGAGGGAGCTGTTCAACATGAGCCTCTTTACCTGTGGGGCATGTGGAGGTCACCATCTTTCCTCATAAAGCCTGGAGACAGTTGTGACCAGCCAGAGCAAGTTTACAGCCTCACCCACCCGGGGAAAGAGCTCCGCCCTCTCCCTTTTCCTGCCTCCTTTTTCCCCACATCAGAGGAGCTAGCCCAGAGAAGAGGTGTAAAAGAGTAGACGTCATCAAGCCATGAACAGGGGGAGTGGGAAAAAGAGCTTTGAGTCAATATGATATTAAATGTTAAATATAACTAAGAATGAATATTCAAAACCAAAAGTAATCTTTTATAACAGAAAATCTGTGAAATGGGGCGAAAGGTGGTTAAGGGAGCTTCCATCCTCATAGAAAGGTGAGATACAATATGAGCAGGGAAGTTACAGGAAAAAGTGGGACCATTTCTTGTTTATCCCCAATGAACTGAGATGCTGATGTCATGCTCAAGGCAGAGCAGAGAGAACCACAAAGCTTTCTGTAGGTGTGACCCCGGGAGGCTGGCAGTTTCCATCACGAGCTGGGGTTTCCTCCTAGCACCAGCTGGGAGTGGGCAAGAGTCAGATCCTTGTCTCAAAAATAGGGCACACTGTGAATAATGGAAATAGCAAATTACATGCACTCCTCATCTCCAACAATTTACAGTCAGAGCTGTGCAATTCAGTGCTTTGGTCTACCCAGCTGTGCAGTTCTGTCTCATGCAACCACCTGATTGATTTGAGAAGACTGGGAGCTCCGTGAGAACAAAGACAGCGTCTGCTATTTCATTCATATACAGAGCGTACTGTCAGGACTGTTCACAGTACTGCACAGCTCCATGCCAGTCTCCATGCTAATTCTGCTTTCTGGAATTACCCTCATTGCCACACCATCCACCCTTACCCCTCCCCTGCCTCCTAATCCTTCTTTTTCTCCAAAAGTCAGCCCTAGCATTACCTCCTTGAGGAAGTTTTTGGTCTGTGATTTATGGTGCTGCCTGGAAGCCCACCAGCACAGAGATGTATTTTAACAAGTTGTGAAATTCAGGTAGAAGGAGCTCCATTTAGAATTTCATATCCAGAGGGACAAGTGTGAAGCCCCGTTATGATTCATGTGCCAGAGAAGCACAGATGTATTGCAATTGCATCTGGTGTCTGAAATTGATTGTCAGGTTCCCTTCCTGGGGTGGAGTGGGCGGGACAGGGGCTTTCCCAGAAACAAACCTCTGCCTCTGTGAGGTTCCGTGAGGGGCAGTGTCCTCCTCGGCCTCTTGACAGGCTGGAGGAGGAGGCAAAGGTCCTGGCAACAGCTGGACAGCCCCAAGAGAGACTCCACACCTTCCTGCCTCTCCTTTGGTACTGGTTTTTAGCCTTTATCTAGAAGATTCTTTGATATTTTTGTAGGCTTGTCGAGGACAAAAAGTATACGTGGTGTGGTTATGAGGTGAAGAGAACATCTCTTGAAATTCTCATTGCTGTTTTTTATTCCCAATCCCCAAATGTCTTTAGGTTTAGAATTTGTATCCTCCAAGTGCTTTTTTGTTGTTATTCAAATGGAAGAAGCTTAAATGTTTCTTTCCTTTTTAAAAGTCTACCTGCAGTTTCTTCTACCACATCTGCTGTGGTGAAACAGAGTCGTGGACTCTTAAGTCAGGAGAGAGGCTCAGATCAACCTGGGTTGGTACTTTGTATCCAGCAGGTTTAACTCAGTTCTCTGAACCAGCTTCCCATCTGCAAAGTGAGGGGTTTACATGAAGAAGAACCTCCTGATTAGAAGAAAGCTATGATTCAACAGCCCAACACCTAATAATCTCTAGGCTAACCTTCAATCTGAAGTTTCTCTGATTTGAAAGCTCTCACTGGGCTCTCTTTTGTTCATAGCTCTGTTACACCATGCTGCCCAGTGAAATGTGCAGTGTTCTGTTAGTCACATTTATTATTATTATTATTATTATTATTATTTTATTTATTTATTTATTTTTTTGTATATGGGTAGTTCTCTGGCTGGGAATCGAACCCAGGCCGCAGCGTTGACAGCGCCAGCGCTGAAGCCTTAAGCCACTACACCACCAGGGAACTCCCTGTTAGTCACATTTTAAAAAGTAAAAACAGAAACTAAATTGTCCCAGTCTGTTATCACAATACCAGTCTGTCCCTGACTGCTATCACAATACCACAGGTGGGGTGGCTTCTAAACAACAGGTATTTATCTCACAGTTCTGGAAGCTGGAAAGTTCAAGCTCAAGGCACCTGCAGATTCTGCAGATTGGTGCCTGGTGAGAGCCCACTTCCTGGTTCACAGACAGCAATATTTCCACTGTGATAGAAGGGGCAAGGGAGCTCTCTGGAGCCCCTTTCATTTGGACACTAATCTTATTCATGAGGGCTCTGTCTCCTTGAATCACATAATGAACTGCCAAAGGCCCCACCTCCAAATTTTGTCATATTGGGGTTAGGATTTAATACGAGGAGGACCCAAAAACACCTGGATTATATTTATTTTTTAAAATTGTATTTATTCTTACATGTTTAAACTTCATTCACCTTGAAAATTCTCTCTGTTTGACGCAATACACCTATTTAGACGCTTTTACCACTGCTCAAAACAGTTTTTGAACTCATCAGTTTTGTTTGATGCCTTTTAGTGCTTCTGTCTCGTTTTGTTTCACCGCCTCCACATGGGCAAAAGTTTCCCTTTGAGGACTTTTTTCATCTGGGGAAACAAACAAAACAAAAAATCCCTCAGGGCAAGATAGAGTGACTAGGGAGGGTGGGGCATGGGGGGCGGAGTCATGCCAGGTTTTTTTGTTTGTTTGTTTGGTTTTGGTCATGAACTGCTGACCACTCAGTGCGGTGTGGGCAGATGTGTTGTCATGCCACCCGCTGTTCATGTAAATCACCCATCATGAAATGGGCAAACATGTTGAAAGAGCCTCCAAAAAAAAAAAATTCACTGAAGCTGAACACAACTTCCCACAACACCACCAGCTGGCACACAGATGCAGATGGGCTCCTAGAACACTCACCTAGCAGGGGAAGCCTGTACTACAAGGGGCCCACCTTACAAAAGATAATTCCTGTTTTTTTGGGGGGTCCCCCCTCATGTGAATGGGGGGAGACATTCAGTCTAAATACCACAGGTAAAATTAAATTTAATAATATCTTTACTCAGCACATCAAAAATATTATCATTCAACATGTAATCAATATAAAAATTATTGGGCTCTCTTACTTTTTTTCTCTAAGGCCTTGAGATCTGGTGTGTATTTTACGCTACAACACGTCTCAGTCTGGATGAACCACATTTCATGTGTTGCATCACATGGCTATGGAGAGTCACTGCCGTGGCCACAGAAGTGGCTCGGTCCTACTCTCAAAAAGAAATGCAGAAATGCCAAAAGCCCTTCTTGTGTGTCCTCCCAAAGAAAATAAATTCTTCTTTCTTCATAAAATAGTTTATTGCGTGCCAACTTGACTTCAGACTATTTTGCAGTGTGTCGGAGAAGTCATTCTCCTGGATTTGCAGAGTTCTAGCACAAGCTCTTCAGAAGTTCCTTTGTCTCTCTTTGCAGAGATGGAAAGGCCCCATATTATCAGTATGAAGAGCAGTGTTTTCCAAAGTGTGTTTCCTGGAAACACTGAGTTTGTGGGATATGAAGTGGTGTGAGGTGAGTAAGAGATTTCCATGGTCAAAAAGTGTAGGAAATATTGAATATGAAAATCCAGCAGTTATCTTTACTGCAGAAATATCAAGGGGTGGCTCTTATATATGGGACTTCTGAAACCAGTAAGATGATTTTTGTGAAAAGTACCTTGAGGATCAGGAGTCACAGGGGACCCATTGAGGCAGTACTGATCAGAGAATTTTCTTTCTGGGGTCTTCCTTTTCCAGGGCCGCCTTCCAGTGTGGGTCTTAAATCCATTTTCAAAAGTTCCTCATGCTTTCCTAGCTCTAGGGACACTGTTTCTGCTCTATCCTTAGAAAACTAAAAATAAGCATAGAAAATTTAAAATGAGAAAAACTAAAATAGCCTTCAGTAGTGAGTTGTAGTAATGACTCATATTGAGAAAGTTAGTGTCTGTTGTGATCAGATCTACTATCCCCAACACATTTTAATGCTTCTTTCATAGCTCCTAAATGTGGTGGTGAATGTACATTTTATTTTTAAGTGACACTTCCATCTAGAACCATTTTGTTCTACTTCTATAATGATCCTGTCAAGTATAGCAAATATGGCAGTTTTGACTTTTCAAATGGTCAGAGACGCAAGAAAAATAAATTCTGCTTCTCACAATCAGCATCTTCTCATTCATAGAAAAGAAGTATGTTCCCATTTAAGGTGAAGGGTTCTTTGCTTTTATTTCATAGCTCATATTAGAGAGAAGATCTCAGCCATTTATAGTTTATTAATTCATCTCACTATAAAATCTCTTTATAATGGAGCTTTCAGGTCACCACCACCCTCTCACACCTTCACACACACACACACACACACACACACTCACACAGTCACACACTCACACAGTCACACACACACACTCACACAGTCACACATGAACACACACACTCACGCACACACTCACACAGTCACACATGCACACTCACACAAACTCACACTCACACAGTAACATGCACACTCACACACTCACACACTCACACACTCACACTAAAGGCTATCTCCAGGCATTTCAAATCAAATGAATTAGAAACAAAGCAATTATAATTAAAATCTCTCTACTTAGAGATGGGTCACAACTTAACATTTTGCCCTAAGAACTTGGGTCAAGTTAATAGAAACTGTATTTTTCTCTTTAGAACACAAGACAGTCTGGGCCATATGTTAGAAGCATATAAAAGTTAATCGTTTTGCTCTGGTGCCAGCGTGTTGTATGCGAAGAGAAGCTGTAAACCGCAGCTGTGTTGAGTAACAATTGTGAACTTTACTGGCATGCACATGTGAGAAGTCAGTAAACTAAATAAAATGTCACTGAACTTGAGAGTTGGAAACGGGAGAGAGGACTGCTAAGAGTTTATTAAGGTTTGCGTTTAGTAGGGTAGTTTCACTTTACACAAAAACCAAATCAGTTTTTTTCCAGGTGACTGGGTTTGGCTTAGTCACAACAACAGTGATTACTGGTGGGATCGCTATGCAGTTGACTTGGTTTGGTGTGTAAATGACTAAAAAATCCAGGCATCATAAAAAATAATTAGGGTCAGTTGATTTGGCCAGGCAGCAGTCCCATTAGTTACTCAATGGTCTACCTGGAATATGCTCAAAATCTCCGAAACTACCATGAAGTTGTTCATTAGGTCATGCTAGTGGATGGGCTTTCTCGGTGTCACTGCTCAGTGCTCTGTATATCTAACCTTGGGCAAGAGACTTGAATACTCTGCCTCAGTTTCCTTTCTTGGTAGATTAGGGACATGGCTCATGGGGTTGTCATATTAAATAATTGATTGCACACACTTAGCACCATTATCTACTACCTTGTAAACATTTAATAAATGTAATAAAGGTTAGTATTTAAGAATAGTTAACTACTTTCTGATCTGGAGCAGAGGCCCAAATATAAGGCAAAATAAGTGAATTTCTCCTTTATTTCTTTATCTCTGATGGATTTTTTTAAGGGCAGTAGATAATGTATAATACTATGTGTTCCCTCCCTCCCTCCTTCTATGCCTTCCTTCCTTCCTTCCTTCCTCTCTGTTGAGGGTTTGTAATTTCTGTGTTTTAAAAATAATACCTTAGTAAGATAAGCAGGAAAGAATAAAATAAACCCCCAAATCCAAAATCCTATTTTATTTCCTTTCTTTTCTACTCATCTAACCTAGCATTTAATGAGGCTCTAGGCAACAGAAAATTGGATATTCTATAAAACTCTGATTAACCAGGATCCCTAATTAATAACATTTTTTAAAAATCTCAAAATATATGCTAAAGAGATTGTCACTAAGTTGAGTCAAATAATTTAGCTTAAACAAAAGTTCCTTGGCCAACTGGGACCTCTAGGGGTTCCACGTGGCTCTAATCAAATCCCCTACACCAGCAACATCTGCATCTTCTCTCACCACTGAAACTCTGTTAACTGTAAATTTAACAGGAATACTTTATTCCTAAAGCTCAATAAACATTCATCTAGCCTTCTGGGTGATAAAACCCAGATACTAAGAAGGCCAATAACTCATTCAAGTCCTCCTAACAAGTAAGTGGCAGAGCTGAGGATAATCCCCAGGTGGTTTGACCCCAGAACTCACAATCGTAACCACTTTGCCTCTGCAGTCCAGGCCTCAGATAGCTTGAACCAAAGAGTCTGAAATATGAAGGGAGCATGGCATGGCCAGAGACTAGCAAGACATTCAGAGTATGTGGAAGGAAATGAGGTAAGTTGTAGCCTGTGCCAGGAGGGCATTGGATGGCATGTTAAATAGAAATTTAATGCTACACAATTTATTCATTTACATGTATTTAGTGAGTGCTTACTATGTGGTAGGTATATCATGCTAAGCACTAGGTATAAAATGGTAAATGGATTTAGTGCCTTCCCTCATGGAACTTAGACTCTAATGAAGAGTCACAAGAGACACAGTGTTAATTAGATTCGTAGGTAGCTCTCATTGTTGCATCAAGGAACATCTTTGGCTTTGAAAGAGACATTTTCTAGAAATATAAATGATAAATCTATTTCATTCAGGTTTATTCCACATCTATGGTACTACACTAACATTGCAAAAATAGTTCACAGTCAATTCCTTATTTCCATGGATCAGTGAGTTATAGTGTTCTAGAATGATTGGAGAAGAATCTGTGATACTGAAGTGTGCCAAGATATGGAACAGATGATCTATATATGTAAGGCTAGAGTACAAATAATCTAAAATGTAGTTCTGGTACATGGGGACATCTTCAGTATGCTTTTTTTAAACCTCTACTATGTTTAGGGAACATTGCAAGTCTTATAGCAGGTGCTGAAGAAATGTTTTTTGAATTAATGAATGAGAATGGAAGTTTGTAGTGCCTGGCTTTAAAGAACCTGTAACCCCTATAAGAAATCAATCATTTATAAAGATAAATACCAACACAAGGTGTAAGGTAGAATACCGGGATGCCAAAAAAATATATACACATTTAAAGAGATCTATGCATTACTTTTCAAAATTGAATTACAGTAGCAATGTTTAGTATGACATTCACTCAAAAGGTGGAGTTAATCTAATGAATGCCAGCATCATGCAACAGGCAGGACAGTCAAAGAAAATGAGAAAGCATGATTGTTTTTCGAGGAGCACAAGAAGTGGTATTTGAAATTTCAGAATGTTGTTTGAGTTTCCCCCACATTCTCCTGACTTAACATCCCTGACATCTACCTATGGGAGACCTCAAAGGATGTGGTGTACCATAGAAAACTGGCTGTACTGACGGTACTTTGGGAAGAAATTGAAACAGCATGCACAACGATACCAGTGGACACTTTGGTCAACATTGCTCAAGCAGTAGTTCACCATAATCAGAAGTGTGTAGACGCTGATGGTAACCATTTGAACCCCTCTTGTAATTGCAGAAATCAAACGTGACTTGTATTCATCTTTTGTTATTGTTATATATTGACTATTACAATTATAATACAGTTTTTTCCTTTTTTAAAATGTGTATATGTTTTTTGGCACCCTCCATATTTTCATTGACTTAAAAAACTCAGACACAAGTGCACTGACTAGCTACAGCCTCTATAATTAGTATAGAGGTATGATTCTTGTAGTGTTCCTACATCAAAGAAATAATCTCTTTGTTGGCCTTTATTCTCAATAGGTTCTGTTCTTAAAATCAGTAATTAATTATCTCCCCAAGTCCGTAGGATAAGATTTTAATTTAGAAAGTTTTGAAATCAAACAATCATTCTGGATGCCGTATCACTGTTCTATAAAGCCAAGGTCTCATAAAAAAGCAATGCCTGTACTTAAGAAAGAAAACTTAAATTAACTTCATCCTTCAACACTGTGACACATACAATTTACAGTAGAAGGTTTCAGGGCAGTGCCATTTTATGAACTGGTAAAAACAAACAACAATCATATATATGTATATATGTGTGTATATCCAGAAAAAGTCAAGCCACAAATGCCTCTATTTTTCATATTACATGGCTGGATTTTTTTCTGAAATATGTATGTATGTGTGTATGTGTGTATGACAGAGAGAAATGGTGCACAGAAAACCTATGGCAGTGTAGCTGAGTAATGCTGGACACTTAGGCATGTTGTAAGTTTTGTTTCCTGTAAAGTGTTGCCTTTCTGATTCTTAACCTTCTGTAAATTTTCTCATATCAAAGATATACACCTGAAGTTTCAAACTAGGTCCTTTCAAAAAGGAGCTGGGTGGTATGGAATAGTTATTCCTTGAAAGAAAATAAACGAATTGGTATATGTGAAAATTAGACTTGAATACCTGCAGATCAAAAGTTAACCTTGAAGGCTTCCAGAGACTCGATAGAAAAAAGGTTTATATAAGCAATGGCTACATTCATATTAGCACCCAATGTTTCAAAATGGCTGGTGTCTGCTAATGGGCATAATATTTTACTAGGAAAATCTATATTATGAAGATTTTGAAGATAAGCAGTTTGAATTACTTAATCTTAAAAATACTGCGGGGAGGGAGCAAAAAACTATACCTTTGTGCCCTCTATCATGTGTTAAGGAAGAACAGTAATATAAAAATTAGAAATCTGAATAAACTCACTTTAGCCACAATAACCTAGTGAAAAAAGAAAAGGAACTGGAAAAAGACCCCAGAAACAGAGCCATTACTTGGTACTCATGGCGATCAGCTGTGAAGAGAGCATTGGCAAATTAAAATTACAAGCATAAAAACAAGGTACTTGCCATGCCTTACCAACGAAAATACAAATGTGGGGGAGGAAGCCATTTTTATTTAACCTGCTAGGTTCTTTTGGCCTGGCTAATAATTAAATCTACATGAGCCAGATTAATAAGAGAACCAGATTTCATTGCATATGTACATAGAGGAATCCCTCATACATGAGAGGTCAGGGAGCCCACATATATGAGAGGTTCAGAGACAGAAAGGTAAAATGAGGCATATATGACATCCTGAGCTAAGGAATGAGAGCAGATGCCCTGAGTCTTCAGAGGGGAGAGGGTAATTCACAGGACAGTAAGAGCAGATGTTCAGTAATTAGAAAATTGTGCTGCCCTATAGATGGCTCATAAAAAGTTATTTCTGGTGATAACTACTATGCTCAGCAAGGCCCCAAATTTAAATGCCTTAAGAGCAAGGTAAGTTTCTCTTGAGCCAGCAGGGTCTCAATTGCCTTCAGCTCAAAATAATCCACATGCCAAAGTAGCACATCTTAGAGAAGCCTATCCTGAACCCCTTTATTAACTATAGTGGCAGTTTTTGTAGAAAGAAAACATGGAAAAGGAAGGCTTTATTAAAGCATCGTAAGTTAATGGTGAGACCATGGACAAAAGCTTTGCTATTTTGCTCTCCCAGTGGCCTTCAAGTAGATTACTCATCCATCTGCATGGCCAAAGGTGAATGGTCTGAATGCAAGCCTCTAGGAAACTCATACCAGTTAGTCACTACAAATGCTAACAAGGCCGAAGTGTTGAGTAAAGATGAGGTAGTTGCACATAGAAAAGTGGCATGTCATAGCCTGAGGATAGAGTCCTAGATAAATGCCCAGTCTAGAGAGAATAAACTGATTACTATAGATTAAAAGAAAAACCGCTCCTTTAAAGCTCTGCTCAACACACCTTATCCATTGACAGTGGTGGGTCAGTTACATGATTTCCCTGTGTGAAGCTCATTATGTTTGCTGTGTTCTTTCACTTAAGACTGAGAAAGCCACACAAAGTTTCAGAAAATAAGAGGCTGATAATTTCCCACTGTGCAGGCTGGTGATTGAGTGCTTGGAACTATAAGTGATTCTTTGGTTCTCCCTCTTTAGCATGGAAGCAATGAAAAGGACACTAGACTTGAAACGGAGAGACCTAACCTACATTCTTACCCCAGGCCTGCCCTTGACTTTAGATCGCTCCTACTCTCTGTGACTCTCTTGTATTGTGTGTCAAATGAGAAGTTTGAGTTGAGCAGTAGTCCTCGCGTCGTGTGCTACAGCGTTCTGCCATGGCATCCATGGAGCAAATCCTCTGTGGCTATGCAGCTTCCTCAAGATCAATGTCCAGCAATGTGCTGTAAGAGGGGTGGACCTTATGTGGGAGGGGACTGCAAGGAACAGTGTAATGTTGACCTGGTGACAAATTCTGTTCTTCTTCACATGTAAACCTCTCATCTGACTGAAGTAATACATTTATTTATCTGTGGGCAAATTGACCTGTGTTAGTTGTCCAAGAACTGACAGATGTGAAGGTTTGGAAAATAGACAGGAAACGGTTTGATAAGAATATGGAGGAGGTCTGTACTGCCTGGAAGGGGCAAGAAAGTGGGGAGAGTTGGTTGTCGGGGGAGGAAGGAGATACAACCTTTAAGCCATGCTGCACCTTCACAAGGGAAAATAGGGATGTGAAAAGGGGTGTGGGGGAACTTGAATATGACCTTTGCCAAAATTAGTTTTGTCCAGGACTAGCCCCGATTGGACTAAAAACCACTCCATTGCATATGGATGTTGCTCTGAGACTGAAATAAGCAATTCTTATATTCAGTGTCATGTGGGTGCTGGCAGATATGTGTGTAGGTTTCATTTTTTTTCTGAATGGGTCAAGTCTTCTTGAATAGATAGCAACAGTCTAGGCTCTAGTACTTACATGAGTACATGTTGTGTCACTTGGCAGCCATGTTATTTACAAGCAATCTCCACCAAAAAAATGTGGGGAAGGCATATAGTACCCAGAGCTTTTTAAACCTGACTCTATCTAAGGGCAGGTTTTTGTCATTAAGATAGACTGAACTGACAAGTTCCACTAACGTGGCAATAAAATGCAGAAAATAGCCCCAGCCCCACTGTTGACTGAACTAGGAAAGGGAAGCCTTGTTAACTCCTTAAAACATTCTGATGATTTGGTACAGTTGTTTGCTGGGCTGACATCCTGTTTATGAGTTTTAGAGCTTATGGAAGAAAGGAGTTACTATGTTTTCCTCAGCTCTACAAATTTGAAATCTCTGGATCACAAATCTTTAAAGCTGTGGTTCACCTTCTAAGTCAGTGGTTCTCAACCTTCCTGATGCCGCGACCCTTTAATACAGTTCCTCATGTGGTGACCCCCATAGAATTATTTTCGTTGCTACTTCATAACTGTAATGTTGCTACTGTTATGAATCGTCATGTAAATATCTGATATGTTTTCCGATGGTCTTAGGTGACCCCTGTGAGAGGGTCGATCGACCCCCAAAGGGGTCACGACCCACAGGTTGAGAACTGCTGTTAAGTAAAAATGAAAAAAAATCAGTGAAAATATTGGTTTGGGTTCCTTCAAGGAGATAGTCTAGAGGCGTTCATGCAGAAATTTCTTAAGTTCTAGCAACTGACAAGTTAAAAGACAATACAGAAATGGAGAAAGGGTGTCTTTTGGGCTTTGAACTTCCTGCCCACCTGATAAAGGCAAGGTCGCGTATTCAGAAAAGAGAATGAATTTGTTATCTGTGTATATCTTTCTTCAATAAAACAGCCAGGAGTACAGGCTGGTCTCTTGTTTACTTTTGATTTCTTTCCTCCACAAAACTATAATCCTTTCCATATGTGTGTGTGTGTGTGTGTGTGTGTGTGTGTGTACACACACACACACACACACACACGAGTGCATGGGAGCTCTTCTACCTACCTCCCTTTCTATTTATTAACACTCAAAGCCATAATAATGCCAAGAAGTAAAAACTAGAAAATCTGATGTAACACTTTCTCTCTTGGCCTCCTACAACTGTGTCATATTTTTTTTGGTTACTATTTTAAATTACCTCAATGTATCAAATCTAAAACAAGTTCTTATAGGTTTAGGATAGCTATGTAATGACAAACTAAGTTATTGTAGCCTACAAAATATTATAGTAAGTTTTACACAACAACTGAATGTAACTCCTTGCATTTTTATCACATACAGTGTTACAAACTGAAGTGAGAACATTTCAATCCTTATATCACAGCAGCATAGGTCTGTCCCAAGCTGACTCCCTAAGCGTTAGTCACACAACCCATTGATAAGAGAAAGCAAAGGTCGTTGCTTAGCGCAGTAAGGAAGACCACTACCTCTCAAAGCTTTGGCACTGTCTTGGAGAGGGACAGGCAGGGTCAGAATTTAAGAGATCAAGTTTGATGTAAAGTGAATCTTTTAGGGTGAGGCAGCTTGATTAGGATTGGGTAAGGATCACACACCAATACAAGTCCACAACTGGTGGAAACAGTGAGGTGAAGATTTGGAAATGTGGGATTCATAGAATCATAGGACTTAAACTGTCTGTGCTATTTTCCTTTGAAGAGTTGATGGGTGTGGGGTCTTTAGGGAAGTTCCTGTAATCAATAACCAGGCCATTTGCCTGGACAGGAAACTCCCAGAAAAAGAAATTCATGCTAATAAAGACGAGGTCATTGTCATGTAGACAGTAAGGTGTGCTTTTGGTTCTCAATGTCCAGGCTGCCTGTAGGGAGCAAGGTTTCAGTTCTCAGACCTACTCAGGTAACTTACTCTGGTAACAGATGAACTGAAGCTTTTGGTTTTTTATTTGCAGCTTTTGTTTTGGTGACAGTTCAGCACAAGCCTTTTCATGTCAGCTTTGCTTTGCAATTGTTTATTAGCTTATTAGCCTATTTCTTGTGTTAGGGGATATTAAAAAAGGGAAAATTTCCTGAACTCCCTCCCTCCAGTAGTGACTGTTGGAGTCCTGCAACATATCCCGGGAACCCAGAGGGGGCAGCAGAGGGAAGCCAAATTCCTTGCGTGATTATTTAAAACAGCACCCCATCATCTGGGGCAATTCTTGCAGGCCACTAAAGATGAAATCTTTCCAAGAGATGAAAATCCTCTGAAGCAGACAGGAAATTGCCATCCTTTAAAAGGCCCAACTCTGCCTTCAGACCACTTGTCTCTTTCCCTTTAAACTGGAAACAGGGAAATCGTGTGGGATCATGGCAAGCTCCATTTCATATTCTTTCTTAACCCAGTTCCCACATAGGATATAAATTCCATTAGATGCCTCTGACTTCCGTTTTCTCTCCCAGATACACATCGGTTGTCACAGTTTGGGGAAGCACAGGAGGGTGCTCTGGGTGCAATGAGGCATCTGTAGCCAAAGAGGTTGTCTAGGGGTAAGGCACTGAGGATGCTTAACATTTGAAAGAAGTGTGAACACTGTATTTACATTTAAATTAAAATGGAAACTTCTTATAGGTTATGTTTCTAAAAGGTGTGTGTGGCACATCTGCTGAGGTCCATTGTTTATTCATGCTGTAAATCCTTTGAAATGTGTGAAAATGCTTCCCACTCATTATAAAGCTCCTGCTACCCCTGGATTATGACTTTGATGTCACCAATCCTGCTTCAAAGGGTTCTTTCTGGGCTATTAATCACAGTTTAGCCTCTGAAGATATCGCCAGAGAAAACATTGGACATCTTTGTGCTAGACATGCTGAAAACTTTGAAATCTTGAGTGTCTTGCAGAGGCACAAATGGCAGGATTTCCTTTCGTTGACAACTTTTTATTTTGCTACAAAATCAAATGATATTGTAGGCAGAAACACAAACAGAGCTGTTGACAAACTTGGTTTGTGATGGGAGGCTAGGGATGAGAGAGAAGGGGAGTGGGGTGGTGATGAAGGGAGAAGAGTCTGAGCAGGTCACTCAGACCCTTCCAAGTGGCCAAGAGATTGAGGTGCCAAGGGGAGTTGCCTTATTATCTTTCCTCATCTTTCATTTGATTTCTAATTAACCAGTGCTCATGTAGCAAATTATTGAGATTCCCTTGCCTTCAACTCTCTGCTTTAAGACCTGTGTGAATTGTTCACAGCAAGTAATAATATTAGTAGTAATCAATGCTGGTAACAGAAGTTGAGCACTTAGCTTGTACCAGCTCCATGTTAAGAGTGCCTTTCATGAATCATTTCCTTGCATGCCTGTAACAGATCTGAGAGTTAGGTAGTACTGTCTTCATGTTATAACAAGGAAACCAAAGCCTGAGAGGTTCATTAACTTGTTCGAGGTCAAGCCCCTGGCAAATGCAAAGCCCAGTCAGTCCCCAGGACTCAGGAGCCTGCTGGCCATGCTTTCGTGTTGGGTGGCTGAGTTCCTCCCTACTTGCTGCGGGACCCATACTGCCAGATCTGCTCATCAGTGTCTCTCAGGTTCTGGGAATGGTGTTCTCTATTGCCTACCCTCTTTCGGGAAAACCTCCAGCATCTTTTTTCTTCCATATTCATCCCCTTCAGTGACTAGTAGTGCCCTACGTAGAGACTTGAACAAAAAATTGTGATAACACATACCATGAAATTTACTCTCCTAACAAGTTCTTAAGTGTACAGCGCAGTATTGTTCACTGTATGCACACTGTTGTCCAGCAGCTCTCTAGAACTTTTTCATCTTGCGTGACTGAAACTCTGTACCTGTAAAACAGCTACTGTCCGCTTCCCTGTCCCCTCAGCCCTGGCAGCCAACCTTCTCCTCTCTGATTATAGGAATTTGACAACTTTCAGTACCTCACGTGAGTAGAAACATGCAGTATCTGTCCTTTTATGACTGGTTTATTTCACTTAGCATAATGTCCTGCAGGTTCATCCATGGTGTCACATGTGGCAGGGTTTCCTTTTTTAAGGTTGAATACTCCGTTGTGCGCATGTACTACATCTTCTTTATTCATTCCTTCTTTGATGAATATTTAGTTTGTTTCCCCTGCTTGGCTATTGTGAATAATGCTGTGTGGGGGCTAAAAAAAAATTAATACTTTTCCTCTCACCTTCTGAGTGCTAGCTGGATTAATAATCAAATTAACAGAGACAGATTAACAGGGGAAAAATCAAGCTTTTTTTAAATTAAATTTATTGGGGTGACATTGGTTAGTAAAATTACATAAGATCTAGGTGTGCAGTTCTACAATCCATCTTGTGTGTGTTGCACTGTGTGCTCACCACCCAGAGTCAGCCCTCTTTCCATCACCATATATTTGAATTGCCCTCCTTTCTCCCCTGAGAAAATCCAGTTTTTAATACATGTGGCTAGGAAATGAACATTCCAAGACAGTGAGGCAACATTGGGTATCTAAGACATTTTCGGACAAAGGAGAAAGAGGGGGCATGGGGTATTAGATTTCAGAAGTGTGGATGGATGATTTACAGGTAATTGAGCAAAAGCAGAACATGGGCAAATTCATGTTGGGCAACTCAGAAAAATGGGACATAGGTGATATCTGGCTGTCGGGCTTGGAGTCTTCCTGGTTAATTAGGAAGATTCTTAAGATGATCAAGCCAAGCCTGTCTTCCTAAAGCAGGTTTTTCTGTCTAAGTCTCATGGACAGGAAAGGAAGGCAGGTCAAAGGTTCTTTCTGAGTCTTATTTCTTAATAAAGAGCTTAAAAATCAATATTCCAAAAAGTATCTTCAGGGTGGTGAAATTTCGGTTTTCTTTAGTCCCACCTTTGACACTTTAAGAAAAGTTTCACATTCTGTTGGTACATTGCTCTTTATTTCATTGACCCATTCGTCTAGTATTGAGTCTCATTTCAGGAGGTGGTGCCTGCAATATCTGTAGATTTGGATGAGTTTTCAAGGTCCCCCCCAAATATCTTGAGGTTCTTCTTTGCCATCTCTCAGAAAAGCAACTTTTAGTCCTTACCTGGAAAGACTGCTGTGAACCATGTAATCAGTGTAGCAGGCTGTTTTTCCAAGGACCTTTTATTAGCTTCCAAAGACAATCTTAATTCCCTAAAGCTTTCTGGTGACATCCAAGTCTATGTATGTCTCTCTGAAACATGATATTCTAATCAAAGCCTTGATCAATAAAACCAGTTTCTAAATGTGTCCTGTTATAAAAATAGCAGATTCTTCTTGAATTATGCAAATAATTGTATTGTCATGAAAATTATAATACTCAGTTACTAAGAGTTTCCAAATTCTGGAGGGCTCAGGTAGGGAGAAAAAATGTAAATGTTTCAATACTCCTTACAAATTTATAATTTACCAAATTGCTCTGAATAAAACAAGTTTGCTTATATCTGGAAAATAAAAAGGTTTTTTAAAAATCAAAAATATTTTAAACAAAAGTTATAAAAATTATAATCATCTTTAGTTCATGCAGTCCTATATAATCAATTCTTGTTTATTCAGATCATGTGCCACTATTTCACGAATCCAACTATTTCTTAGAGTTGTATGAATCTTCATGCAGTTTAAAGTACGATTTGAAAATTTATTCTCAGAAGTCAGTCCTCTCCATGGGTCTTTCTTAAGATGAAACATATTTGGAAAAGCATCAGAATAAAACAATGACTGTAAATGACCAAAAATCTTAAAATGACATGATTACAGATCTGCTTATAATGCAGTTGATAATGAAATTTGCTTTTTTATAACATAACATTTTAAAATAACAATTAGAATTACAAATGAAATGATATTAGGACTTTGTAGACTTAGGGACATATTTATTTATACATCTCTAGAACATCCATTTTAGTTTTGAGAATGTATGTATACAAATATAATGTAATTATTATTTCTTTACTTAACAAAGCTTCCCGTGTAATTTAAGCATATCATATGGGCATAATTAGTTTTAAATTTCTCTTTTATAAGAAGAGAGAAAGAGCAAATCTTTGAGGTATTCCAGGGGCCCATTGAAATAACCCAAAGCCATGTCCAGGTTAAGAAAAAGCCTCTTTAAAATTTGAACCCTGATGAGGTTGTCAAACATACTTGACTGAAAAGATTATATGTCATTATGAAACAATATTACTCATTTACCCAAAGTGACAATTAGTGCTATCAAATAAAAATACAGGTTAGCCAAACTTTAATTCTTAGGATTGAGAAGATTTTTTTATCTGTCTTCTGATGAAGACAATATAAAACACAGAGCTATTTTAATGAAATATAGAATCTTTGCTTTCTAGGTAGAAAAATTTTTATAATATCTAGAGCACAATAAATATAGGAAAGACTTTCTCTTTGACAGAATGAGAACTAAACTAATTCTGTATTAGTTTACTTTGATATTTAAATTCATTTACTTAATTATATTTAAATATTACTCAGCTTAACCATACATGAAATTTCCTTTCAAATTTCTCTTCACAAACCTTCTACAACTTTCCTAGTCCCTTTTAGCCTGCTTCTTACTCATTCGGAAATAACCAACTTTAGGATAAAACCACTTTCTTTTAATTTCCTTTAAAATCTATCTCCATAACTTATATCTTTTATTACCAAAAACACAATTTCTTTCCATCTTAATTGGAATTCTTAACTCTTAGAAACCTCAATTTCTAATGACAATTAAAAGTAAGTCATTAGTTGTTTATTTGGGGACGAGTGGGTTAGGGAGGGGAGAAAGGGGAGGGGGTGGGAGAGGAGGGGGGGAAGCTAAATATAAGGTGATGGAAAGAGAAGTCACATTAGGTGGTGAACTTATTATATATCAAGTTGACATGCACTGTAGAATTGTATGCCTGAAACCTATGTAATCCTTGCTAACAGATGTTACCCCAATAAGTCTAACAATAAAAATGAACTTAAAAAAAAAAAAGTAAGTCATTAGTAATTTTTAGATTGGCAGATTTATAAATGTCATAACTTTTAGAAACAGGTTTTCATTGGCAAATACATTCAAAATTTTTTGAAACATTTTTAAATAAAGTTCAAGATATGTTTATTAACTGATTGAAATTTGTCCTTTAGTTTCTCTGTAATAAGAAGCCAAAAGTAGGTAAACTTAGATTAATCTATTAATGTTTCAGAATTTCATGTTATTTGGAAATATCTAGATATTAAATATTTAACTTAGTAAAACTATGATGTTTCAAGGTACCAACAGATTTAGGAAAATTATATTGAAGGATGTATATATCTATATCATATAACATAATAATTATTGAAAGTTTTATCTAAAACCTTTTGTTCTAGTTACATCTACATATTAGTCCTTAACTGTGAGATTTTAAAGTCAATTATTACCTGAGCTTTTTCTTGACAAATTTTGTAACAGAGATAACATGAACTTATTTTTGTAAACCCAGGTAAAACAAAATTATATTTAATGTTAATAACTCTAAAAGGCATGTCTATTTAACCAAACCAGACCTAAACCAGCTTTAATACAAAATATTTTCCCAGATCATGAGATGGTTCTTTATGTTTTCTTAATTTATATAACCTAATTCCTTTAAAGCCAATCAAATACTACAACCTAGTGATACCATTTGGAGGTATAAAGCATACCATACATATACAAACGCAAACCCAGACATCACAAACTCATTAAGACATAAACAGAATTACTAATAATTGTGGAGAGGACATAAATGTATTTGCCCTTGACAATTTTTTTTTTTTTTAAATGTGGATAGTTCCCTGGCTGGGAATCGAACCCAGGCCGCAGCGTTTATAGCGCCTAAGCCTTAGCCACTACACCACCAGGGAACTCCTGCCCTTGACAATTTTTGAGGACCCTGAGGAGGCGGCGGGGGTGGTTCAAGCATGGGAGACTAGCCACTTGTGTGTTTAAAAGTGCCCCCTCTTCAAACTTTTTTTTCCTTCCTTTGCCTCAGTGTCAGGAAGCAGTGAGCTGTGTTTACATTCTACTTTTGATTTACCCAGGAGGGCCTGGGGAGATACTGAGATTTTTAAAAATTCCTATCAGACTTTGAAAAATCAGCTCTTGTCCAATTTCTGATGAGTTACTAGATCCTTTAAATTCCAACCTGTTCATATACACCGATACCTCTGTATCCTTTAAAACATCTCTACCGTGTTGGGAAATCTCTTACTTTTCCCTTCTGCCTTTTTTTCTTCTTAATTCTCTTGTTAATTGTCCTAATTTTAATTAACTTTATATCTGTATTAGCATCTGTAGGACCCAAAGAGCTAAACAGCAAATTAAAAAATCTTAAGACTAGTTATATTTCTGTGTATCTATTTTTTTTAAGTGCAGGGCAGGTGTGTTTTCAATGCCCAGAGATTTTACAATATCTGTAAATGTCTGAAGGCAAATAGGAAGGGGTCTGAATGGACTTTGATTTTTGTTCTAATTTCTGTCCTTACATCTTAATTAGGAATGTCTTCATCTTCATCGGTAGTTACTATACCAATATCAGAGCTCTCTAAAATAAGTTTTTTCAATTCAAAAACATCCATCATCTAGCCAGTGATGGTAGAATTTTAGTAGCAAATCAAACCAGTCAGCCTTTTACAACCTAACTAAGAATGAAAAATGCTTCCTTTAAAGAGTGCAAAGGATGCAGCCCTCACAAATCCAACAGTGCATTTCCAGGGATAGCCCGAGATAGATGGGGAGCCCTGTCTTTTAACAGCTGTTCCAAAGCACAGGGAATCGCATGCTTTCCCTGCTTGTGAACAGACTAAGGTTTAAGATTCCCTAAGCTTGGATCCACAGGCTGCTCGGCTGCCTGCCAGATGCATGTTCATCATCGTGCTGGCGGACATAGTACACCTTGTCTGGAAGGAACAGGCCCAATAGAAACAAGAGGACTCAAAACAAGTCTTTACCGGAGTTGCGTTTGCCTAAGAAACTAGTTTCACAAATATTTTCTCCTGCCAATTTAAATTTAGAAGAGAGAAAAAGGCTCTCACCACTTCCAGCTTCCACTGAACCCTGCAGATGAGATCAGGGAGGTTGGCAGGGTAATGCTTACCACCTCTGCTGGTTGATATGCCAGTGATCCCTTAGCTGCAGCAGTCAGGGAGCTAGCAGTGTGTGCCAGCCAGTGAGCTCTCCTGGGCTGGTTCACCACAACTGTGGGGTCCCCCCACCCCAAATTAATACGTTTCCTGAATTAACAAATCAAATGAACAGAGACAGATTAACAGGAGAAAATCAAGTTTTTAATACATGCGCATGGGAATTCACATAAGCATGAAAATTTCAAAGACGAGGCAATATTGGGTATGTAAGACATTTTTGGACAAAGGAAAAAGAGGGGGATGGGCATTAGATTTGAGAAGTGAGGATGAGCGGTGTACAGGTAGTTGAAGAAGAAGGGAACACAGGGCAGGCAATTCTTGCTGGGCAACTTAGAAACAATGGGGCACAGTAGGTATCAAACTAACAGGCTAGGAGTTTTTCCACTAATGCTAGGGTGAAGGTTCTTACGGTGATTAAGCTGGGCCTTCCCTCCTAAAGCAGGTTTTTCTGCCTGAATCTCTTGGGCAGGAAAGCGGGGAGAGTCAAAGGTTTTTTCTGACTCTTAATTTCTTAATAAAGAGCTTAAAATTGTTATCCCAAAAAGGAGCTTCAGGGTGGTAAAACTCGGGTTCCTTTAAGCTACAGTGCATATGGGAATGCAAATACCTCTTCAGGATTCTCTTTTCAATTTTGGGGGGGATAAATACCTAGAAGTGGGATTGATGGATCACATGGTAATTCTATTTTTAATATTTTGAAGAACCTCCATACTATTTTCCATAGCAGTTATACCATTTTACATTCTTACCCTCAGTGCACAAGGGTTCCAGTTTCTCCACATCCTCACCAACTCTTGTTATTTGCTATCATTACTATAGTTTTTTAAGTCAGGGAAGAAGAATAATTTTTCTTCCACTTTTCTGGGTTCTTGGCTGAGAAACCCCTATAATAAAAAGAGAGTAACAGGAAAAAGCACACAAACAGAAGTTTAATGATATGTATACCTCCTGTAGATATGGGAAAACCCCAGGATAACTGAGCAATTACCTGAAATGGCCCAAGCCATCACCTTAAATACCAGTTCTGGCTAAAGACAAAAGATGGAGGGAGGTGGGTGGGGGGAGTTGTGAGAGGTGACCAGGAAAAGTACAAGAACAAGGGTGAGATTGTTGGACAGCTTGAAGACCTTGCCTTCTGCATTCATAAGAATTTCTAGAGATTTAGAGTCATTCTTCTCTACCAGTATGGGAGAGGGCTTACAAATGGACATTTCCCTAATAAATGTAAATGATTGTTGCAAGAGGGTGACTTCTAAGTAGTTTTCAGAGCTTCACCTGTGTCTGCTGTTTCTTAAAAATAACCAACTTTAAATAATCAGTATGCCAAAGAGGCATATGTTGGGGTGGTATATTTTGCTCCCCTTCATTTATAATGACCATCCTGACAGGTATGATTTGCTACCTCATTGTGATTTTGATTTGCATTTCCCTGATTGTTAGTGATGTTGAGCATCTCTTCATATATCCATTAGCCATTTGTATGTCATCTTTGGAGAAATGTTTATTCAAGTCTTTTGGTCATGTTTTAATCAGGTAATTTTATTTTGTTTTGTTTTAACTTTTTGATGTTGAGTTATAGTTCTTTATACAGTTGACACTTGAACAATTCAGAAGTTAGGGACACCAACCACCCATGCTACATATAATTTAAGTTGGTCTTCCACATACTTGAATTCCCAACTGCTGATCAAATATACATTTGACCCTTGAAAAACGTGGGTTTGAACTGCACATGTCTACTTACACATTTGTGGACGATAAAGGGTCTCTGTAATAAATCTATTCAAAAGTAACATACATCACAGGGTGATCTGATCATAAATTCCTAACTGGGCAGGTCATAGTGGGTAGTCACACCTAAAACCTGTAACTTCCCTACTTATCCTTATCTTAAGCAAGCCCTGTCTATTTTTCTTATGCATCTTAATATACTTTTGAAATGCCTTTGTCAGACCCCTCGCAAGTGTAACCACCTTCAAGAGAGCACATAATCTTGTTAGCTATCCTGTAATCCAATCATAGAGATTTCCTTGCCTTGCTTTTGCTCATGTTCATATAGTCTTCCTTATGTTCCCTCCTTAATTCCAAATGTGTAAAAGAAACTGCAAGCTGTCATTCTAGGAGCATTTGAGATCTTGTTTCCTGGCTCGTCATCAGTGTGGCTGAAATAAACTCATAAAAATTCTGTACAGATTTGGATGTTTCTTACATCATCATGTGGATTTCCCACACATTTCAAAACAACCTTGTTCAAGGGTCAACAGTCTATTTTGGAAACGGACAGGGTGTCAGAAATATGGTTTGCAAATATTTTTTCCTATTCTGTAGGTTGCCTTTTCTTTCTTTTGATGGTTCCCTTTGCTGTACAGAAGCTTTAAGTTTCATATAGTACAACTTTTCTGTGTTTTCTTTTGCTGCCAGTGCTATCCAAGAAATCATTGCCACGACCAATGTTGTGAAGCTTCCCCCTATAATATAAGGGGAAGTGGTTCTCAACCTTCCTAATGCCACAGCCCTGTAATACAGTTCGTCATGTTGTGGTGACCCCCATAAAATTATTTTCTTTGCTACTTCATAACTGTAATTTTGCTACTGTTATGAATCGTAATGTAAATATCTGATATGTGTTTCCCGATGGTCTTAGGCGACCCCTGTGAAAGGGTCGTTCGACCCCCAAGGGGGTCGCAACCCACAGGTTGAGAACCTCTGCCCTATATTTTGTTCTAGGATTTTTATAGTTTCAGATCTTACATGTAAATCTTTAGTCTAATATGAGTTGGTTTTCACATATAGTGTGAGTTAGGGGTTCAGTTTTATTCTTTTGCATGTACCTGTCCAGTTTTCCCAACCCATTTATTGAAGAGAAAATCCTGTCCCCATCTTGCAGTCTTGACATCATGTCAAAGATTATTTGGTCATATATGAATGGATTTGTTTCTGGGTTCTCTGTTCTGTTCCATTCCTCTATATCAGTGGTTCCCAACCCTTTTCTATTTGTACACCCCTTTTAAACCCTTTCAAACCCTTGTTTTTAAAACAGCTGTTTTTAAATACTGGCACTTTTGTTCAGTGCCTATCTTAATGTAACATAGTGGAAATTAGGTAATACATTAGGAAAGAAAAATTACTACACTAAAAGTACAAATCACAGATTTAATTTTACAATAATCATAACAGTTAACTATTATAATGATCAAGTATTTAAACATCAAATAAAAACACTACTTGAAACAAATCACAAGAACACACTTTTACTCAGTTAATAACTAAAATGATCAAAAAGTCTGGCTACAGATGTACTTATATGTTTGGGGAAGTTCGTTGCAATGGATTGTTCTGAAACTGTGCGTAATCATTGGTAAAAGAGTGGTTTGGGGGAAAGGTACATAGCCACACCCTTTTGAAGTGTCTCCATTAATGGTGATTCAAACTTAACATTTATTGTTCCATAACTAACGTTTTACACCTTTTTACTTTACTTGTTTTTTTGCCATGACTGATTATTTTTCGCCATTACCAATTATTTTCTGCATACCCCTGAACAGCCCAGCGTGTACCCCAGGGTGGACCCGTACCACTGCTTGGGAACCGATGCTCAGTATGTGTGTATCTTCATGTCAGTATCGCACTCTTTTGATTGCAGTGTGGTACTGACATAAAGGTACACACATGTAAGAGCTTTGTAATATATTCTGAAATCAGCTCTTTTTTTCCTTCTCAAGGTTGTTTTGGAGCTTTGGGGTCATTTGTGGTTCCATATACATTTTAAGATTGTTTTTTCTATTACTGTAAAAATACTTTTGGGATTTAAATGGAATCTGTATTGAATCTGTAGATCTCTTTGGGTGGTATCATGAACATTTTAATAATGTTAAGACATCCAATCTATGAACACAGTGAAGGGTAGCAGAGTCTGTGACCCCAAGATATGGCACATTGCTTAAGGATTATTTTGAGCTAAAGGCAATTGAGAAATGGATAGAGGAAAAGCTCTCTGCCCTCCTATTTGCCTAAACCAGGACATAAATTTGTAAAGCAGAAAATAATTTTTTAATAGTTCATATTTTGTAGTTTTTAGTGTACAAGTCTTTCACCAATTTGGTTAAGTTTATTCTTAAATATTTTATTCTTTTTGATGCTATCATAAATGGGATTGTTTTCTTAATTTCCTTTTCAGCTTTTCATTGTTAGTATATAGAAGTGCAGTTGATTTTTTGTAGATTGAAATTATATCCTACAACAGTGTTTTGAGTTCATTTATTGGTTTTGACAGTTTTCCATGTTGGATCTTTAATGTTTTCTATATATTAGATCATGCCACCTATAACATAATTTTATTTCTTCCTTTATGATTTAGATTTATTTATTTATTTATTTATTTATGCCTAATTGCTCTAGCTAGAACTGTAAGTCCTATGTTGAATAGAAGTGATGAGAGTGGGTATTTTGCCTTGTTTCTTTTTTTTTTTTTTTTTTTTTTTTTTTTTTTTTTTTTTTTTTTTTTTTTTTTTTTTTTTTTTTTTTTTTTTTTTTTTTTTTTTTTTTTTTTTTTTTTTTTTTTTTTTTTTTTTTTTTTTTTTTTTTTTTTTTTTTTTTTTTTTTTTTTTTTTTTTTTTTTTTTTTTTTTTTTTTTTTTTTTTTTTTTTTTTTT
>PVJL010001352.1:0-11852 GCA_004026885.1 Lyroderma lyra | reverse complement strand
GAACCCAGGCTACGGCATTGAGAGCACCGAAACCTAGCTGCTACACTACCAGGGAACTCGCTTTGTTTCTGATTCTAGAAGAAAATCTAATTTTTCACTGTTGAGTATGTTAGCTGTGAGCTTTTCATATATAGCCTTTTTAAGTTGTAGTAATTTTCTTCTATTCCTCATTTGTTGAATGAAATGGAAACTTTTTCTTGTTTCCTTTTTGCTTATGAAACTAATATAAATTTAATTTATATTATAAATTATTTTTATTTATAAATTATTATTTATTTATAATTTATATCATTGAAGTTTCAAAATTCAAATTTTCCAAAATTTTCAAATTCAGAGAAGATCTTTTAGAAAATTAAGAAAAATATAAGAACACAAGGGTAAAATTACTCATTATCCTTTTCCTTAACTTCCCTTCACTTTAACTTCTTTAGTCATGTGGGCAAAAAGCAAGCTTGCTCAGCTCCAGTTGGCTTAGATGATTTGTCCTTTCTTCCCAGGTAACTTGGCCCAGACAAGAGCCAGGGTAACAGCAGCCTCCCGATCTTTGCCTCCACATTTCAGCGCTGGGAGAGCCAAGGTGAGTAGTAGGTTTGTACTCAAAATAACGTGGACCACAAGATTCTCCTGCCTGGAAATAATTGCAGGTGGGCGACATTACGACCTGTGCAATCTGGAAAAGAGATGAAAGGTATTTAGGAATCAGGGGTTAGGAATTTGAAACAACATCATGGAATCCATCACAATCCTATGTCAGAATAAAAAAGGCTTTTCCTCTACTCTCAAGTTCAGTAGTTGGGGGACTGTGAATTAAACTGACAGGTTCATGTGCATACAGGAGTTCATTAAATAAATGACTCAAAGGGGCAGTTAGATTTGGGGGCTTATATTGCTATCTTGATAGGAGATGGGAGAACAAATGACTTGGGAAAAAGAAATGGTCTTTTAGGTAAAGTAGATGGGAGGTATGGTAGTTTATGATAATGTCTATTTAGACAATTTCTTATCTCACTGATGACTTGTCATCTCTGGTGAAAGGAGTCAATCTTTCCTGGTTACAAAACTCCCAAGGAGGAGGTTTATGACAGTTGATTTCTTTTACAAGGCTCTGCTTTGGGGGCAATATTGGGAGTTCAGAAAAAGCTTCTTACAACTTTTGATTCTTACACGTGCTCAACTTAAAATAATCCTTATGACACTGTGGCATATTCTGGACCTTTCCACCTGATTCTCAGAACAATGACATTTGAAAATAAAGCCCATCTATGAAAAGATAAAGCACTTTTCCTTGAAGCTGTCACCATCCTGCAGAGGAGGCTAACAGGGACCCAATGAAGTCAGCAGGGAGGAAGGAAACCAGATCCTTTCCTATCACTTTGTTTTGTCTTCTGAAAAATGAGCAGTGTACTTGTCCACGCACAGGGAATGTTAGAAAGGTTGATAACTATCCCACTGTAAAATATTTTTAATTGTTCCATCCTTCTAACTTATGTTTATTTAGCAAGGATCTCAAGGACTGGCTGGTTAACGTTCATTGTATATACTAACAGAAATAATTACATTTATGGTGATAGAGTGTTAAACAGGTTACATCTCTTAATTTCTTACATTTTGCTTACATTGATTATTAAATAATTTAATAAAGAACAAGCCATACAGCCACACATAAAACTTTTGAATATTATCCCCAAATTGATAAATGTACATATCTGTACTTACTTCCTCTGAGAATAAGACTTAGCACAGACTCAGATCATTTTTGCTAACAATAATTTAACACCCACATTGCTATTACAATCCAGTGTAGTACTCTACTTTTCAACCTTATGAGTTTGTGGCAAGATATTGGGACTCTTTAACATGGGTTATGTGGAGCCCAAAGAGACATAGATTTACATAAGATTTTTAGTGATTTTGAGACCCCCTTAATATTACATGTAAATTTTTTTGTTGTTAAATACAGTTGATTTTCATTATTCTTAAAAGTTATGTTTTATGAAGTTGCTGTGAACAGCAAATACTGAAGCATTGCTCCTAGGGGAAATATACCGTTAGGTTCCTGCAAGCTTCTGGTCAACTAATGTATGATTTTATTTTATGTGTGTTTCTTTTTAAAGACACCTTAATTAATATTTCTTAAAATAATTTATTATATGCAGTATTTCTTTATATAAAATGGTATTTCAATTGCAGTATTTGTGTCATAAACTCAAGTCAACAGCACTATAACTCCTGCTGAGCAAACCTTATCTAGCACACATATTCTCCAAGAGGCACATCACTAGACAGCATGTTAGTGCTATGATTAGTGTCTATTTTAAATGGTGAAATCACTAGCCAAAAGCTCAAAAATAGAAAAAACAAGGCACTTGAATAGTCCTTGAAAAAGACACTGCTTTACAGCATAAGAGCTGAAACAGGAAGGCAGAGTGTCCCCTTGTGGACGTACAGCTGGAAAACTGTACGTCAGATGTCTGAGAGTTTTCATCACTCCGCATGTCTGTGAAGGACTGGGAAAGCATGGTGAGTATGGATTTGGAAGTTACAAATTTTAGCAAGTAGGCAAATTCACAAATACAGAATCTATACATAATGACGATCAACTATAAATTTGTTTTTTGGAATCCTTGGTATCTACCAGATTCTCAAAAGGATCATGACACAAAGAGAAGAAAGACTCCTGTGTAATAATATTCTTTGTTAGCTCATATTCCCACTTCTTTCCTCAGTTTGATTTTTTGACTATTGGACTCTGACAGGACCCGCTTTCCTGCCACCTGTACTCAGAATACCAGCACAGTGTCATCTCTCTCACTGCTCTGTCTACTGTTTATTGTTCAGGCCCTGCCAATGTGAGATTTGTGCCCTCTAGTGTTTGGCATGTATTCATATCATTGTAACAAATATATATATAGGTGAGATAAAAATTACTAAGGATTTGTTTTTCTTTGGAAAGAAGATGAGCTGAAAGTTCTAATTAAGGCATCAAAAAATATGAAGGGTGACAGCAACAAAACAAACAAACAAACAAAAAATCTCCATCAGTTCCTCTGCATATTATCCAAGATAAAATAACAGAGGTGGCCTTGCAGGAAGCTGGCATCCAACCGTTCAGCACCCCCACGCTGAACCGGGTGTCATTGCCAGTCTGGCTTCCCCGTTTAGTGCCATGGAGGCTTTTGAGATGAGTGCTACTGTAGGGACTTTTTCCTTAAGAAATGACTGGGGCACTTGATAGCAGGAAAAATTCTTGACAAAAGGCCTTGTGAAGAAGACAAATATAAGCACTTCTGAGGTTTCAGGATGCAAATAGTGAGCAGTAACCAAGACTAGGAGGGAAAGTCATTTCGTTTTTTCATTTATTGCTAAAAATCTACATAGTTTATGAGACTTTTTGGAGTCTTTCTTTATCCTAGAGTAAACTTGGTTGACACATGAAGCACACCTTTTGAATAATACTGTGCTTTCAGACTGCTTTTAGTAGTTATATCAAACCACATAGAGTAGCACTATATGTTTAAGAAGTAGGTTTTGGAATCAGACAGAATGGGGTTCAGATCTAGGCATAGATTTACCTAAAATCCCTGAGCCTTGACCTCCTTTTATGTACAATAGGAATAATAATAGTACCTCACAGGGTTATTTTGAGCACTCAATGACATACTGTAGGCAGAGTGGGTAGTATCGTGATTTCATGTTGAAAACAGTAAATGTTTTATTACTCACATTTAGATAGCTATCTAAAATTCTACTTGTGGATTCCATATGTGTATGCTCATGTCCTATGGGCTTGGGGCTCTGTACCACAATTTGTAAAGCTTACTCATGACTACTTTGAAGGCTAACTAGCACCTCTCACAAGGGACAGGGCAGGACCATGTGGACGAAAACAAGCTTGCTCAGCTGCAATTGGCTTAAACTGTTCTGTATTTTGGTATTGTAGGAGACAGGTACATGGAGTTAGACAATGGTTTTCTTCAGAATACTTATTCTACTGATCATTTTGAAATTGGTTTCATTGGAAATATTTTCTCTACCAATAAATGAAAAAATCTCTTTGCTGTGTTGCATGAGAGCTAGTCCTTACTGTCTGCCATGGAACAAAACCCTGTATCCTTGATATGGATCATTAAACTGAAACTACATCAACACAAATGATGGAAGGAGAACTGACTGACTTGTGTGCATACAAGGCAATGGTTTTTACTAATGAGGAAGACGGAGACATTGAAAAGTTAAATAACAAATCCTAAGCCACATAGCTAGTAAGTAGAGAAGGCAGAATTTGAACTAGGTGTGTCTGATTCCAAAACTCTGCTGTATAGCACATACCCCCAGAGCCTAGGAAAGCTCTGTCAGACTCTTTTCCTCTTATGAGGTAAAACCTTACACTCTGGAAGAGATTTTTTTGTGTGTGTGGGTAGTTCCCTGTCTGGGAATCGAACCCAGGCCACAGTGTTGACAGCGCCGAAGCCTTAGCCACTATACCACCAGGGAACTCCCAAAACCTTACACTTTGGAGAGGACTGTTTTTGCCTTGTGAAATCCTCACCTTTTGGAAGAACTATTTGTTACTTGGTGCCCCTAATAGAATCTCCTTTCTGGATTATTTCTTTTATTTTCTTTTTTAATTAAATGAGGCTACCATTAAATTATCTCAGGAAGACAAGCTCTTAGGTTAGACAACAACCTTCTAATCGCTTATGTTTTTGATATTTTGAAATTCATTGGCATTCTTGGAAGCTCATGATAGGGTCAGTGCAGATAGAGGTCTCCTAGTTTCAAGGGCCAAGAGAGGCAACTAGTGGTATATCCCTTGTCCGAATTCCCTCTTTTAGATTCACTCTGTGTTCAGGAGAACCTAAGAGACCCTTGACCAACCCAAGAACTTTCTGAATTCTTAAATTAGAAAATACCCTAATAGTATATTATTTATCCTTTAAAATACTGTACAGGATATGTAGGTGACGAACTGCAGATAAGCATTAACATTTCAAGATTGGATATAATGCAGAATAGGTTTTTACATATTTCCCAAGAGTTACTCTGTATGTGAGTACAAGGACAGAAGTCGTGCTGGTGTTGCGGCAGGATGGGTAACCGAGGAAGTCAAACGGCACTCGGAGAGGTGGAGAACCAGTTTATTACACTGACAGGCTCAGAGGAGTTATAGTCTCCAAATTCTGAGCCCTGACTAACAGGCTTTTCAGACTCTTACAGGGTTGGGTGGGGCTGGCTGATATGATAAGCAAGCAGGGTTAGAGAAGCAAAATGCATGCATTAGGCAACTGGTAGAAGGAATGCGGAAGTGGGAGTTAACAGAATTTACATTAAACATCTTTGTCCATAATTTTTCATTTCACTGGGTGGTCAGACAGGGGAGCCCACCAGCCTTATAACTTTGGGAATGCAAATTGGTGCTTCATTCTATACCTTTCCAATTTGCGGGGGTGGGAGGAAGGGGGATGGATACTGGTCTTGAAAACATTACATATTAAATTTTAAAAATTATTTCCCAGAATTAATATGCATTAAGGATTTTGTGATCACTGAAGTGTTAAATTCTCAAATGTTAGGATCCACTGTCTATTTTGAGGGAGGGTAACAGGTAAATTCTATTAATCAAAGGTATTTGGATGAGCTTTTCAGTTGCTCTTTCACAGTGCATTAGAGCCTAAGGGGCTGGCCCTGGCTGGCTGATTTGAATAAAAAGAGAGGGAAATGGAGGAGGAAAAGCACAGGTTCAAAGCAAAATGTAGTTCTTAAAGGATAAAAGGAGCTGGTAGGAAAATTCCCAAAAGGGTGTGTGTTTGTGTGTGTGAAGGTCAGGTAGATGGAGTAGAAAATGAGGAGGAAAAAAGTTTAAGAAAACTCTCAGAGTTTACAGTTTGCCCACATGCAGATCCTAGCCAAGCTTTTCTTTCCTTTCGTCCTGATTAGCTTGCCCCAGAGCTCACCACCTCTGAGCTCCCTTCTCCAAATGGGAGTGAGATGGGGGAAGAAACCTTCAGACAGATGATCCTGGGGAGTACAGTACTGTCTCCGCAGATGGGGTGGGTGTGTTGTGTTTGTTTTCCCCTGTTTTGTATCAGAGCCTTCCTTGTCAACATAGAGCTTTTATTTCCTCCTTTCTCATTAAAAAAATCGGAAAGTCAAGCCTACAGACGGTTGTACCATTGCCTCAGCTGCGTGCAAATAAATGACGGCTTTGGGAACGCATCCAGTTGACAAGCTAGAAAGAGAAAGCTGCCCCGCTGCCTGACATTGCTTCACTCAGCGGTATCCTCATAGTCCTGCTCACTCGCTAGTTAGATTGCTTTTCTAGTTTTGAAAACTTAGCTCCACGTTTATTCCCCTTCTGAAACAAACCTGTTTCCTTTATCCAAGCCAACTGAAGCATTTCCTTCCGTTTTGCACAGTCTCCTAAATACCCCTGGAGGTAAACCTCATCATTCTTTCCACTCCTTGTACCCCTGTCCCTTCAGCACCCACTTTTCACTTTTGTTGAACAAGGCTGCAGACATCCTCACCCCAAAGGGAGGTGACTACCTGGACAGCAGTCCACCAAGCAGAACACATGTGCTGACAGCAGTATCTTCCAGTTCAAATGTTCCTGCTTCATACCCTTGCCACCTGCTCAAAGCAGATGGGAAGCTGCCACTGTGGAGGCCAATGCTGAAATGCCACTTCTGCTCTCTGCAAACCAAATCGCTTCATGTGTGCAGCAGCAGGGCTTTCACTGTTGGGTGCAATAACAAAACACAGGCTGCTTGCAATTGATTCCTACAGTTGTTTTTATTCATAAATCCCTTCTAGTCAGCTCAGGTAGTTTAGACAAATGATTGGGAACAGGTGTATCCCAGGCTCGGGTCTGCATGGAAACTGGGAAGGAGGAGGGGTATAGCAGCATCAAGGTCTGATGGCAGGAAGCCAACTAATTCCCTGGGGTTCAACTTGGACTTTGAGCCCGTGACTTTATAATGGGCTTTTGCTTCATTTTCTTTTAAGAAATAATTTGGTCTCATGTGACATTATTGGAGAACTCAATAGGATCCATTAGAACATGGAGAGGTATAGAAATAACACTGATGGGGATTTATGGGGATCATGTTGTATAACGCCTTGTAGAGTATGCTCATTGTCAAGTCAGTAGAATAGTGCAAATTGTCTTTAGAAATTTTCTCCATAGTGTGCACTACTATGTTCTAAACATCAAGGCCCCTCGACTATTTGACCAAACAGCCTTTCATATTTTGAAAAAGCTAGAAAATGAATTATCTATGTCCTCTAACTGCTTCCCTCTTCCTGTGTTCCAGGTGGACACTCTAGAAGTCATACGGCATCCGGAGGAAACCACCAACATGAAGAGACAGACTATGGCTTCCTACTTCCGGGTATGAAGTCTTCCTGAGCTCTGTTCTGCCAGCCCTTCCCACAAAAGGCCCAGATCTGATAGTCATTGAAACAAGAGTCAGTTAGGAAAAGTGGGGCTGTGGGGAGAGAAAATTATACCAGGAAACCTACCTCTGAGTACAGTTTCTCCCATCTCAGATCTGATGAAACCCCAAGGACTATAGAAAGCCCTCTCTGCCATTGACACACAGCCTTGTCCATTGAATGTGCTGGTTCTGTTAACACTTGAGCTACTTCTGGGCCTTGAAGCTACTGGAGTCAACCACTTTTCTAGTATATTTCCTGAAAAGTAAAGTAGTTAATAAAATTTCAGAAGGTGGCTTATCAGGTTCAGATCCTGAGAGACTCTGTCTTAACTTTGACTTTCTTTTTATTTTTTTGTTTTTGTTTTTGTTTGTTTGTTAATAAACCACTTTATTTGAGGGTATGAAAACATAAAATTTCTGAAAAGAACAAGTATACTAGTGTATAGATTTTCACATAGTAATATCCCCAACTGAGAGTAGCAATATACTTGGGCAAGTTATTTAATAAAATTGGGATCTTGCCACAGAGTTGGTGCTGGGTTAAGAAAAAAAAAAAAAAAAGGCAGATCAAACAAGAGGGAGAAAGAAAAATACTTCAAGACTAAGGTACAGCACAAATTAAAGCTTTTACTAGACTATGTGATTTGTGTCCAAGGTGCGTGTGGCTGCTGTTGCTCAGTAAAGCCCGAAGTTCGAAAGAGATGCTGCAATCACTGAGGGCAATCACTGTTACATCTGTCCATCACTGTGCTTGATCACAAAGATATTCTGTGAATAAAATCTCTGCTTTCAACTTTGAGTTTCTTTTCCTACACTGAATCGATCCATTGCAAGACCCATTTGCCCAAGCCCAATTATTTCCCATCTCTGCTGCCCAATTCCTGATATTTCATCCAGTAGGATGACTCCTTTGAGTAAAGATGTTGTCTAGAAGGGCTCTGTTAAATGCACATTGTATAGAAAAGATAAGACACAGACACTCTTGTACCAGTTTGCACAGATTTGCTTATCTTTAAACTATAGATCAGTGAGAAGCCCCTTAGAGGTCATGTACCACTGGGAGCTAAGGTGTGAAGATGCTCTTAGGCCAAAGACAGGGACAAAAGAATGAGGTTGTAAGGTGAAGTTGCCACAGGAAGGGGCTCAGCATGGATGTCAAGTGGGAGGCTGGGTCATGAGCTGGAGTTGCCAGGCAGGCAGAAGGAAAGGCAGCACCTGAGAGCCAACACCATGGATAGCAGGCTCCATGGAGAGCTTGTAGGTTCAAGAAGGATTTAAAGCCAAGAATTCTAACCTAGCTAACTGTGCTTCAGAGGCTGCTCAGGCTCAGGGGATGAATTAAAGAAGCCCAGAGGCCTTTGAGACCAGCAGTTTATCCATGTAGTGACCCTACTGCAGCTTCTCTGGTAGGAGGACATTCAGCCCCTGTTCCATCACTCATGTTTGTACATTTCTAATTGCCACTTATTTCTTATCTTGAGACCTATCCTGGTCCTGTCCCCTTTAGCAGCTATATTCTGTGTGTGTGTGTGTGTGTGTGTGTGTGTGTGTGTGTGTCCATGTCCATGTGTTTATGTGTGTGTGCCACAGCATTTGGAGCAACTCTTTGGAGTCACCCTCAAGATCCCAGAATCCCTCTATCAGCAGAGAAGCCTCTGGCTTATAGTTTTACAGAAGTATACGCATGACAATCAGTTTGGTGTCCTCAAAACACTGGTCCCCAAATGTGAAATCTGAGAAATAAGGTACTGGCAAGCTAGGTAGCACCATTTTGGGTCAATAGGAGGTGTGATTATGAAACAATGGGACCGATTTCCCGGCTGTTTTGTGATTGCTCCTGAATGCATGTCCAAAAGAGGAGCTCCCCAAGTGGATGCCCCCAGGGAACCACTAGACTTCCCTTGCACAAGCACCCCTCTCTGTGAGAGCCTCGAGGCAGCGACTCAGTGCATGTTAGTTAATCTTCATTACAATCTTCTTTCCTCCAATGTTCTTGTTTCCTTTGCCCCCTTTCTCCATTTTCCTCTACCAATGATATCAGTAGGATTTGCTTAGACTTTCAGGTAATTCTTACATTGAAGAAACAACTAACCCCTAACCCCTTCCAGCTTTTAGGGAAGGGGTTAGGGGTTAGTTGTTTCTTCGATGTAAGAATTACCTAAAGCTGGACATTTTAAATTGCAGATACAATTTATGGAGTATCTTATTGGAATACCAGAGAGGAGCTAGTTCTGGCAATAGGGTTATGGGGGTAACCTAAGCATGTTCTTGGGTTCCTAAGTTTCTGCCACATGAGCGTATTGCTTGGCACTAGGTGATATTTAAGGGATGCTTGAATCCCTAAACATCTGTAAGTACTCATCAGAACTTATATTATCATCTCCTATTGTTGGTTTCTTGTTCAGCCTCAAAAACAGTCCATGAGTTGTTTATAAGCCAATAAATTGCTCTGGAGGCCCCTGCAGGCCTGTTTTGACATTATGCATTATGATTGTGGGAACCTCACTTCATGTGTGTTTTTTCCCCTGCTAGTATTCTCTGATGGATCTGCTCTCCAAAATGGTGGTTGGACAGCCCCACTTTGTGCGCTGCATTAAACCCAATGATGACCGAGAGGCCCTGAAGTTCTCTCAAGAGAGAGTGCTGGCCCAGCTTCGCTCCACGGGGATCCTGGAGACAGTCAGCATCCGCAGGCAGGGGTATTCTCACCGCATCCTTTTTGAAGAGTTTGTGAAAAGGTGAGGCTGGCATCTTGGGAAATATATTATGTTAAATATAGCTCTACCATGGTCATCCGTGTCCCCAGGATTGTTTCCACTGCCTGCTTGCCTGCACACGTGTAATTGGCCCATTACCAGCTACCGTTTACTTGCTTAAATGCTGCGTTTTTATTGTGCTTCAACTAAATTGCAGATTAAATTCCCTTCCGATTACATTTAAAACCTTCTGATCACATTTTAAAAATATAAATGTCCATAGATATTTATAGGTTATATATTCTTAGTTTTCAAAATCTCCAGATATTTAATTGGTGTGATGAAAGTAGCTCTCTATAAGGGGTCAAGATTCTGGCAGATGTGAATGCACCCTGGCATCCACTCCTCTCCCAGGGTAAAACAATGGCATGATAGAATATGATCGCTAATGTTTACATGGCACCTACGTGTTCCAAATGTACAATCTCATTTGATCTATAGAACAAGCCTGTAATCTAGGCTCTATTATTGTTGATGTAAGAAACATCAAAACCTGCAGAGAATTTTTATAAGGGTTTTTTTGACCCAAACTGATGACATGTTGGGAAGCAAGATCTAAAGTGCTCTGGGGAGTGACAGTTTTGCAGTGCTTTTTATATATTTGGAATTACGGAGCAAATGTAAGGAAGAATACATGAAGGTGAGAGAAAGCAAGGTGGGGAAATCTTAATGATTGAATTATAGGATAGATAACAAGATTATGTGCTCCCTTGAGGGTGGTTATGCCTCTGAGGGGTCTGGAAAGGAGGATTACTCTGGCATTTCATAGGTGTGTTAACCTAGATGCACAAGAGCAATGGACACGGCTTGCTTGGGGCAAAGTTAAACCTTTTATAGGCCTGGGGCATGGCTACTCACCATGATCTGTCCAGTTAGAAGTTATGACAAGATCACCCTGTGAGATTACTTTCAGTCACTGGGCTTGTCAGATTTATTATAGAATGCTTTTACATTCACGTTATTATCCCCACTTTACAGATAAGTAAATTGAGGCACAGAAAAAAATCAAGTGACTTTCCCAAAGGCCCATGCTAATAAATGGTAGAACGAAACTTTGAACCCAGTCTGGTTTAGCATCCACACTTTTTAATCTCCTCAATCTATTACATTCATTAATGTTTGTTGAAATAAATTTCTTGGGAGATTTTTAAACCCAGAAATTGCCTTTACCTTGGGATGAAATGCCGTTCTTTTCTGCACAGCTGCCCTAGGGATACCTTGTGTATGCGTATGATAACAGATAGAATTTTCACAAAACTTTCTGTGAAGAAATAAAGGACAACAGTAACAAAAACCCACTTCTGAGAAGCCACTGCTATCTAAGGATATCTAGAGAGGAAAATGAAAATCCATTATAAAATCTGCCACACCCTGTCAACCATCTTTTGTTTCTTTTTATCTCCTTTCTGAAACTCATGCCCAAGGTCATTTTTCCAACTTTTTCTTTGGGAAGAATGTGTCCTAATATGGTAGCTTCCTTCATGGAGTCTTCTAAACACCACTACATTCCATAGAGAAGAAGGGCAAAACAATTTCTTGCAATGAGAGCTTTTAAATTTAAAATAAGAACACAGTGGCTTTTTAAAAATAAGTGTCTTTGAGCCCCTTTTTCTCTTTTAAATTTGGAGGTAGAACAAGAAAATAAAAAAGATTATTTTAT